>JAAXYX010000147.1:0-60211 GCA_036851915.1 Ptenothrix huangshanensis | reverse complement strand
TAAATGTCAATCATTTGTATCGAAATTGGCGCTAGTTATTAATTCGTAATAAAAATAATGAGCAGAAGAGCCCGCAGGTTTCTTTCGTGTAGGCCTTGAAAAAACTTTCATCCAGTGCAAAATGTGTCTCCCGTAAATTACAAAAAAAATTGTGCCTTTTCCGTGTAAAATTAAAAAGAACTCGCCGTTTCTGTATAAATTTTAAAAAATCTTCTTTGGTTTTTTTATTTTTTTGCGTGAATTTAAAAAAATATCTTGAAAATCTAAAATCTCTATCTAAAATCCAAATCTAGATCTAAAAATCTTCTTCGTGCAAATCTTAAAGAAGGAAGTTTGTTTTTAAAAATTCCTACTTGGCCTACGTCTAGTTATGCTACGGATAATGAGTAGCTATCGGAGAATGGGGTTAAAATATTTTCTTTTATTTCGATTTTTGGAGAAAATAAACCTTTTCTTTTTCGGGGATGAGCAGAGATTAGAAAAAATAATAGCTAGGTCATAGTTTGTTAGGAGTGTGTTTACAGCTAAAAGCACGTGTTAAAACAGCCTCTGAACTTTAGTGGAGCTGCATAAGCGAAGGAAAAGCTGTGTATGATCCTATCCGAAATGAAGTGGTGTCCTGTCCTGCCTCAGCTGAGAGCTAACAATGAATACGAAAATCCAGAGGATTGTTAGGGAGAACCCCAACTGCGTAGCTGGAGCGAAGAGTGTGGATGACGAAGGAAGGCTTGTGTGAATTCTATGGTTGTCGTTAGTGTTTGGTGTGGTGTGAATGGAGGGATAGAAACAAAACCAAGTGACTAGGATTGAGTGGTTTTTCTTTGACAGTTGGAAATATTCGAGTCGAGCGAAATTCTCACATAAGCCTGTGTATTCTCATCTCAACGTCATCTTGCTTTCTTTCCTCCTTCTTTCTTTTCTTTCACTGGGCTCTGTCCTGTCAAGTCAATGCAATGTAGGCTACATAATAATATGTAGGCATGTGTAGACACACACAGAGTACACATTCCAAATTGATGGATAGATTTAGGTCAGACTCTCGCATTATTGATATATTTCAGCGGGGAAACTGGATCACCCTTTCATTGTCCAAAATGAGAATAATGCGCGAAAAGAAAAACAAAGACAAGATGAATAAAGTGCATGGGACTTTATGGGTTTCTTTCTGGCTTTGGGAGGAATGGAGAAAATAGAGAAGCCGAGTATCTGTCTGTACGTAGGGATATTAGTAATGGCTCTGTTGGAATTCAATCATCAATTTTTCTCGGTCTGTTTTTCACATGGTGGATGTTTGGGAAAAGCCAGAAGTATAATGATGTTTACTTTGAGTGCTCGGTTTTGATTTCATGGCTGGTAGATTTTGCGATTTGCAGTCGACCGGATTTTTGAGCGGTGGTAGTGAAGTGATATTAAGGAGGAAATGCAGAAAGGCTGGAATGGAAAGCGATGCCATGTGTAAAGCTGTGGGGATGAGTGGAACTACATAAGTTTTATGAGCTGTGTAAGTTATTTGAATGCGTTGTAAATGTATTTGTTTTGTTTTGTGGTTCAGAGTATCGTTGGAGCTGAGCGATCAGTGTCATCGACAAAACTCTCCGCCGCTGGCAATCTCAGTGGCTCAAGTGGAAGTGAATTTTACGACGAGCACAAGTCGCTCGGAGTTCACTCAGAACGACAGCAACCAAGGGATCGGAACTTCGAAGCATTCCTTCCGGAAGCCGAGTCGTGGCTCAAAGGATCGGATGTTCAACGGAGCTACGAATGGGAACGGGATCGGTGGGGGTGGAAGTGGAAGTGGAAGTGGAAGTGGAAGCGGCGTGAGCAAGAAAGAATTATCTTCTGGACTCAAGAATGTGAATTCTGTCAATGTGAATGACATCACAGGAATGCCATTGAGAGATGATAGCAGTAAAGCATCCTTGCCCACACACAATTATGGACTCAACGTTGGATTCGGTCCAGACAAAGGATGGACGATGACAACTCAGAACACACCGCTCCAGATTGCTATTTATGTTCTTCTGGGAGTTTTCTCGGTCGCCATCCTGGTCTTCGTCGCCTCCTGCGTCGTCTATGCATCTCGAGTGAAGAAGCGCGAGTACATCTCCACCGATGGACTGGGTGTGATGAAGATTGACCACGGAGGACGTTCCGGAGCCACGACAAATGCACATGATTGGGTTTGGTTAGGACGAGCCTCGCTCGCTCTCCATCCTTCCCTCGACAGTAATAAGAATTCAAGTAAGTCCGTCAGTTTTGACACAAATGGGTCGAGTATGAATCCAATTCGGATCATCACCAATCCCAATTTCGACGGACAGGCGAATATGCAGCTCAGCACTGCGTCCGTCACTTCCAACAACGGGATTCTGGCGGCCAGTCAACAGTCTTTGAATTCCAATGTCAATGTCAACACGAATGTGAGTGCGATGGTTAACATGAGCGGGAGCAGCAACTCCAACTCCATGAATGTCATTGGGAATCCGAATCCGACGAGTTCGTCACCATCGCTCGTCTTGCCGAGTACTTCGCGCCCATTTGCATGGGTTGAAGCCCCTCGTCTCGCCCCACCACCGCCCAGACCACCGAAACCACAAGCTCAGTCACCAGCTGTGGCGAGCGGAGCGACGTCCGTCATCTCCTCGTCGCCCATCGACTCCTCCACCTTCTTAGTCAAAACACCGACGTCGAATTCACAGCAGCAGCAACAGTCACAGCCGCAACAAGGAGGAACAGGAATGCAATTGCAATTGCAGCAACAATCAGAACCGTTGTCACCACCGAAGCCAATAATCATTGGTGACTCGCAGGGGGCAGGGGGCATTGTAATTAATTCAAGTGCTGGGTCATCGTTGAGTCAACTTCAAAGCCAAGAGTGTCCAGACTACCGCCCTCCTGTTCCACCACATAGAAGCCTACCATCACCCACGCCAACTCCATCACCACCCCGAACCAGTACAAAGCATGGGAGTGGGGGAGCAAGTGGAAGTCATCACACCACCAGCAGCAACGGCAGTAACTCTAGCAATGCTGGCACCAAAAGTAGTAATAATTCCAGTAAAACTAAAAATTCTAAACGAGATCCTGACGAACTCCCCAATCCTTCCTATGTTGACTTTGAGCCACAGCCCCCCATCCGGAGGGGGGAGAACGACATCAAACGGGCAAATATTGTTGGCAATCCCATGTGCTACATTGACGAGGAGAAGGAGGACGACGACGATGATATTGAGGATAATGCCGAGGAGCCCCTGACAGTAGCAGCAGCCGTGGCGGCTGCCGCTCGTCACAAAAATCATCATCACAACTATCATCACAAATCCAAACTCCCCAGCACTTCGACTAACGACACAAATGTCAAATTAGAGATGGACTACGATCAGCTCATGGAATATTTTGACAGTCTGAAGGAGACGGAAGCATAAGCACTAAGACTAGCATCTTGTGTCTCGTCTCAAACTAAAATATAAATATTTACCTAGGCAGAATCATACCAGGATTATTTATAGATAGAATTACTCCTATGACTATACACATAACTACAGATACATACAACAACTAAACATAATATTTACTCCTACCTCTTACTAATTGCGTACATACTACTGGTAATTACTACTGCTGCTACTCCTAGTACTAGTAATTACTACTACTACTATAATTAAATACCTCTTTTCAACCGTCAGCTACGACGGAGTCGTTTGTATAATTACCTTACCTACGCTATATCAACTAAATCAATTATATTACGACAAACTTACAATTTACAGCTACAAATTATATAACTATACAAGATGCAAGTACATAATTACACAATTTCATAAGTCAACTAAATTTATCCTTAGGTTAACTATTCCTATTTGTATTTTTAAGTTTGTACTTCCCAAGGCTACGCTACCGTCGATCATCGTGTCGTGTCGTAGTCATATGCCTAGAGCAGATGCTGTTATTCCTATCAGCATCCACATCCTATCTTATCTTAACTTAACCTAAAAACTAACTTTAAATGGCAATCACAATTTGCACCAAAACCGACCTTTTTTTACCTGTACCGCCCACAAGTAATTAATTTAACTCCTTCACTCACTGGCCTATTCTGCCTACTCATACACTATAGGACTATAGGGATATGTAAGGTGAACGTCGAGCGTCATAAGTAGGTAGTAGGAAAATTGTTATTTAGTTATTTTCTCTTTGGTTTCTTTTTTCCAAAAGCGTACTTGAGCTTTGGCCATGGCAGCATGCATTCCACGCTTGGAAGAAAACAATAAAAAACCAATTCTTTCGCTTGCACTATTCATACCTGTGTCAGTTTTATTATGTCATGGAAATGCGGCGTAATGCGGAGACATTTAAGTAATCTATCCTTTTCTTGACTATTTCCACTATTTCGCAATTGGAGAAAATAGTCGGGTCGGGGACTACATAATAATAAAGCTGTCAGAAACATCTTATAACTTGGTAGTCTCCTCTCAGTCATGAAATGAAATTCAAATCCAAGTTTAGATTTTATTTTATTTTTGTCTTTACCAAGCCGCAACTAGCTTTTCCCTTTCAATTGACTCAGTTTAGTGCAGGGGTATACATATCTGTATTGTATGGTGCTGAATTACCTTCAGTAATTCCTGTATTATGTATATCCGATGGCATTGCGGTAGACGAGACGTTGTTGCAAGTGGAATTATGGTGGATGTGGATTGTGGACATTTGTGGGATAACGAGGAAGAGAAATGTGTGACTATTGCACTTGCCAGAAATCCTAAACGTAAACCAACTCGCAGTATATTGAGGATCTCGGTTCAATGTAAAATGTAATAGTAATTTCCCAACCGTAAAATTCAATCAAAATCTATCAATGTCGTAAAATCTTGAACGGTTTCACACAAACTGCGTAGCTTACAACTGTATGTAACTATAATTTCAACTACAGTCAACTATAGCTTGAGCATCGAACTACTAACTACATAGAAGCGCACAGCTGTACCGCAATCCTTTGTACTCCAACGTTTAGTTATAGATGATCATTCCATAATCGTGGAATGGCTTGCTTAAATAGGATACTATAGTTTTTTCTTTTGAAATAGGAACAGGAAGCACAAAGAGCCTGTACTTGTGTATTCTCATTCGAATTCGAATTCCAGTCCGAATTTTATAGTTGATTGTGTACGACACGACGTTGTGAAGCGTGCGCATGCTATAATTTTACATTTCCTATGAGTTTCTTAGCTTAGTTACAATTTACAATTTACAATTACTGTGGATACTCCAACCTTTAAACAGTACCAAACGCATTTTGATCCCTATGGGAGATGTCCAAAACTACGACATACTTACTTACCTAATTATATATCTAACTATTATGTATAATATAAACATGGTACATTTATGTACTCAACTTAAGTAAAGCGTTTCCTTAATTTTCCTTCATTACACATTCTCGTAATTGTAGCTATAATATTTTCAACGGAACAATCATTATTTTCGTTATGAATGTTATACATAAAATATGTATGAATAAGCAAATATAACTACATGTATCTAATCATATATGATTACAGTAAAATAAAGCATCAGTATCGGTGAATTCAATCTATAAATGTAAAAAAAGTAAATTAATCACTATACGGATGACAGTAAATAGTCCATGTGTGTACACTAATTATACAACACAGAACAAATGTAGATAAGTATCAAGTAAAAGATATTATGATTAGCTGTAGGATGTGTAGGAGTCTATCTGTACTTAGTCAAATTATTAAATTGTCTAATGGATGCGTTTAAAAATTAACAAGATATATAATCAATTACTAATTACTGGGATAATTGCAAAGTGCATATGCGTACGAATCGAATCGATGCAAAGTGACAAGAAGAGAAGTAGGAAGTTCTGAGGAAACTAAAGACGTATTCAAGACTCGGCATACCTAATGAAAGGGATGAGGAATAATGAGGACACTTACATTGACATTCAGCTTTAATTCATCTCCACACTTAATGATATCAATTATAAATACAGTTGAGAGTTTAATCGAACCCGGAATTTACGCTGCCGTCGCAATGAAGGAACTACTTTCGTTGAAATAAAAATATGCCCTTTCAAACCTGTAACCTGTTTTCTTGCTATTCTGTACTTTATACTTGTGTCTTGGTACGTGTGAACTGTGAACATTTTCATGTATTTCCATCTGTTTACTATTAATTGACTATTCTTCTGTGAAACAAATAGTAAATTCCTCGAAAGTCGAAAACGTAAAACCACCGAAATGCAGTTGCAAGCGTCAAACATTAGAAGATAATTAAAAGAGAGTCCGGATTCGTAATTCGTATTCGTCCTTAATACTAACTCGAACAGTGACATTTTGTACGGTGATTGATAAAATCATGGGATGATATTAAATTAGAACTATTATTGTTATTTATTTGTTGAGTCGGTAGTTGCTATTAAATCAATTGCATTCAATTATTAACCTACAATTTAAATCGATAGTTGTCGGAAATGTTAGTTAATTATTAATTAATTGTGAACTAACTTAAATGGGTTTGATGCAAACGGAACTAAAGTGCAAGTGCATCAGTGGAACTACGAACGACATCATTCAAAATGATAATGTTGGTTGGTTACTTCATTATTAGAACATAACTACAACTAGGTACATGATTTGTAATTTAGAAACCAAGTGCGTCGGCCAAATAAGTATTCTGGTATTTATAATCCCAATTTATGATACAAACTGTGTAGTAAAGCAGTTGGCTGAATCGAGAAAACAATTTTGCTTAAAAGGCAAAGTCTAAAATTAGCTTAGAGAAACCCCTGCTCTGTCGTTTATTTACCATTGTTTTTTCAGTTATCAGTGTATCAAAAAAGTCGGAATAGATTTGTTCGAATTATCATCAAATAATGTAATTGTAACTCTGCCCAAAGTCTACGGTCTGCAGGAAGGAAGCATGTTATTGAATTTCTTTGTACTAATTACATGGAGGGACCTCTGTCAACCATGAAATGAATGATGAATTCAAGGCAGTTGAACTCGACGCTTTTTAGTCTAGCCATCGATATATACATTATGTAAATATACAATGTTTCACTGACACATGTTTTGCACAAGTATTTTGACTATTTAACTGTTAATTTTATAATTTTGTTATAATTATCTTGTAATGCATTGTTTATTACTGCATTGTTTATTACTGCATTGTGAAAATAATGCAATTAATCGTCGTGTTTATCGTAACGTTGACACACAGTTGCAAACAAATGGGAACAAGCCGAACAATGCAAATCTCGACAGAAATATTCAAGATCATTTGGTCGGTTTCTAACTGTTCAGTTGATATTGATGTTAAAATGGAACCCTGGATAAACGTAATTATTAATATATTCGGTTCAGGTTACAGTTTCGACGTATGATTTTTAAAACTGGCCGAAGTTTGTTCGACGAAGTTGATTGTTTGGCCATTTTTTGAGCCATTAGAAATGGATCAAAACTGAATACGAAAGTATAGGTATTTTTATTTTCAAGTGTCCCGTGCTATCTATCACGATACAATAGCTTAAAAGATCTTATCACAACAAAATATGGGGCAACCGGATGATTTGTAAATCCCGTTGTACTTCTACATTTTTAAAATTAGTAGAAATGTTGTGGCGACAGATGACCGAATGTCAAAAATCTCCACTGCAAAATTTACAATTGTACAAATCTACAAAATACAACGGCATTTACATACAATCTGTCGGGCAACCGACTCGGGTTCCACGTCCTCAAATATTATTAAGTCTTCTCTGTATGTATTCTCTTGAAATTCAAAAGCATATTAACTGCTGTTAATTAACCATAATCTTACTGGTCATTATTTTTTTATTGTCCTCGCATGAAAGGAACAGTAGTGAAAACCTAAGAAACAATTATGAAATAATTAAATACATATACATCATGCTACTCATGGTTGTGATCTATACGCCAAAGAAGAGTTCAGTTGATTTCAATTAACTTTTCAAGTTAGACAAATATAGGTCATTATAGTTTAATTTACTTACCAATATGGAAACCAAGCAATGCAAATGTCAGTCAGATAAATGTATGTGCATATTTTGTAATTCAAAAAAATTCTGTAGTCTGGAATCTATAAAACTAAAATGCTCTGAATCGTTGAAAATTAAATTAAAATTAAAAATTTTTTATCCATTACTTATGTTCAATTTGCTTTTAGAGCTACAAAACCAAGTTTGGATTACATATTTAACGAAATTTATGGAATTCAAAACAACAAATCAGGGAATGTCAGATTTATGTAATTAATTAGGCAATGATTGATCAACAGGTACCTACCTGCCTAGGCACATTTTCTCCTTGTGAGGTATTGAACGTCCGATGTGATCACTTACCGCTAATTAAATAATCACAGTCCAAATAACATGATACAGTTGCCTAGTGCATTGCTTTGCTGTCCATACAGACGATTGTTTGACAACCATATTGGATTGTTGGTATCCCAGTAGGTTATAATTTATTATAATTATTAAATTACATCGTTGTAATTAATTATACTTTAAATCACATGAAATGAATCTCTGAATCAACTCGAAATATACCTGCAAAAATAAAATTCTTGGGTGATGATTTGATGATCATATCAATCGCCATTTTTATTTGACTTGAAATCAGGATTAATTGTCTACAATCTAAGAATAATGATAGAACCGATATGGCTCGGACTTGGAGTTGATAGTCTTGAATGCGTTTTGAAAATAATTATCTCGAATCTCATGCATCCTTGGCCACCAACATGTACATTAAAAATTACCTACTAAAACTAATTACCGTTGACTTATGCTAAGGAAATATTAGAAATTAGAGGAATAAGTGTGTGTCTGTACTATAAATAAAGAAATTATGGAACGATGATAGAGTGAGAACGTCACAGTTTGGTAATTAATTATCAAATTGATCAACTTGATCGGTTAGAGATTAGTCTATGACATCGTTAAGTTACTAGTGAGGGGATTAGATCTCAGATCGTGCAAAATGCAAATGTAGCTTCAATAAAGTTTATGACTAATATAACCACTGCTCTATACAATTCACTATACTGTAGTCAATTTGGGTTCGAAGTATCTAGAGAATTAATTGTAGTCAATTTAAAAGTAATAACAAAGCGATTGTAGTAACAGGTAAAAGAAGCGATTGTTTAACTAAAAAGTATTGTACAATGATTAGCTACAGTAAAAAAAATGTAGACCAAAACCACGTTGATGTTGATATCCTATAAAATATAAAATAGTATGAAATAAAATAACCATTAAGAATGCATTAATTAATCCAGGTAAGATTTTGTAAATGTGATGAATGGCAGAGTAATTTTTTAAATTTGGAGCTGAAAAATTATTAGTATTAGTTATATTTACATTTAACACGAAACCATGATCATGAGTTAGAGTGAGTACTACTTAAAAATCAAACAGATAGTTATCATCATTACTGTATTTAATATTCTCTTCAAGTACGAAATAATCATTGTCAATGGGAAGGTATTTAAGAAAAAAAGGAGTCAGTGTTACTTTTTAAGGTTACTTTGCACTCGAGTTTCCATTAGTTCAACGTTAATTGCTTCTGCTTTTATTCTTGTTCTTCTTCCTTGTTCTTTCCCCTCCACTACTTGTTAATTGATTACTAGATTGTAATAAACATTTGTAGACATTATTTAGTTTTTAGCGTACAAGTCTTTTTCGTGCTAGTCAAAGCAACAATGGTATATTTTATGGTGTAATTTTGTAAATGTACAACAACAAAATATAAACTCATGATAAATTAATTACTGTAAATGAGTAAACGTTTGTAAAACTAGATTATATAGTCATATTTATGATTGTAAGAATAACTACTATGAATTAATTGCGTAATCAAATTACTGAACAACAACAACTACTGGCATGCCCATTTTAAACAAGTATTTCATTATGATTAATTATGATAATACTATTCGTAAATAGTTAATTAGATGTAAGTATTATATTATTACCTATTTAATTACATATTAACTTATTCAAAGTCCTTATTTTATTGCAACAATCATTAGACTACAATGACTTAATTACTATATTATTATGTACATGGTCTTGAAAGTAGAGCCCATAGCTCGCTTCACGTCGCTTTTAAGTATATTATCAATATTATGACTATGTAATTAACTACATCATCAATCTCTTTATCAAATGAATACGAAAGAGTGTTTACAACTAAACTTCAAACCAACAACATAATAGTATCATATTATTATGAATAAATTTAAAAAATAAAATAAAAAAAATCAAGGTACCGATAGCAGTTTGGTTTCATTGTATGAACATATGTATGTTGTCCTTTGAGCAATAAAAGGGTAACTTTCACGGAATCATTGTAATCTGATTTTCATTTTCATTTATTCATCAATTTATTCACGTTCAATCATATTTGGAAGTTTACTGTGATAAATTTAATGCTAATAACATCATACAGGGCTTTAAGTTTAAGCTCACAATAAAATATATATTAATGACAAGAGCATCGTTACTTACCTTCATATGATCATAGTAGTACAACAATAGAGATTAGGATGACTAACTAAAAACTCTACCACAAATTAAATAAAAAGCACTAAATGTGTTCACCAAACCATTTGCGATCGTAAGGTGATATCCAGAGATGGCAACCACCCAAATTATTTTGAACAATGTATTTAAAAGTATAAGGATTAATATTGTCTCTTTCTTTACGCGCCTTTTCTTCTGCTTCTTTTTCCAGAATTTCGTGTGAAATTGGCTTGGCTTTGAAAGGCAACTTGTCAGCAACTTGTTTGAGAATGGGTGCTACTTCGCCAAAATCTATAGCACCTCCCATTTCAAGAATAATACGACCGGTTTTAACTGGTGTCACATAGTGATCGATTGAACCCTTTCCACCACCCATGCGCTGCCCTTGACCCTATAAGAGATAACACCCATTTTTAATCGACGACGGATAAGTGCACAGAGTAACCTTTACTGTTACGTTTACGTATTTGACTGCAGAAAATGCGCAATTACGTAGGTAAAATCGTAAAATGTAATTGAAATTAATATATTAGTATCACTTTTTTGGTGACAGACTGCCAGGGTGGATCAACTCTCCAAATTGCAAACATTCTGTCTTGTTCTATATGTCGGCCGAGAGTTAACCGAAGCATTTCAAAGTGTCCAAACCGCAGACGTCCTGGTTGAAGAGCCTATAACAGAGCATATTTAACATACATTTAGCACTAAATCGTCCCAGGGACATGAATAATTGACCTCACTAAATCGACTACAAGGACATTTGAACGTGTATCTCTACGTAGCTATAATTTTTCATCTTGAATTCTCGTATTTCGTTGAGTTTACACATTTTTGTCCACAAATTTTCAATACCAGCGTAGCACAAGACCAAGTAAACACTAAATGAATCTAAGTTATAAGTAAGAACTATTTAATAAGTTAGTTTTAGTTTAAAATATAGTTAGGAAAAAATTAAAATTTATCCCGGGGAATCTAAAAACTGAAATCTTGACAATTTTGTAATAAAATATGCTTTGCACTGCACATCCAGTAAGTCCATTAATCTAAAAACTGATTTATACAACGGCAACGGTGGCAAACTTCATACATAGTGCATATTTTCCTTCCATGGGCGTAACCCCACAGGGGAGTATATTTGAAAATTAAAAGTACATACGAGGACTGTGCACTAAACAATGGGTACAGAATTCACTGATGAATTTACCATTTACTGGTATACGGACGGTAAAAATCTAACTTAAGACCTTCGGTACATAGCCTTCGCTAGTACATGAAATACAATCAGAAAAAGGCAAGTATTGGAATCTACAGCTTTACATCTGAAAGAAAATAAACTCTGTACTTTCCCATTTTATGCAAATTTACCGACATCAACTATATAATTGTTGCCACTATATAACATACGAAAATTAAAATTGAACAGCTTTTAGAAATCGAATTCAGCTAAAGTACTCACCACAATTCCATACTGCTTGTGAATAAGTTTATTGTGAATCAATTCAGGCCCTCGCATGAAGTACAAATTCTTCCTCATTTTCGGAGGCCGAAGTCCATTCGGGTATTGAGGAACTTTTTCGATAAACCTCAATTTCCTTCGCTCAGGATACTCTACCCCTGAATTTAAAATAAAACGTAACCAAAATTAGGTCATTTATCATTATCGCATACTAATCGATTTTTGGTTAACTGGCTCTGTTTACGCTTTACTCAGAAATTAGATAATTAGTAAAGATAGAATTTAGAGAATTCAAGTTGATAAAAGGAAGTGACACACAACGAATTTAAAAATTATATAACTTACAGTCGTATTTATTCGGAACAACCAAGTTTTTTAATCCAGCACAAGGAATTAGATATTGGACCGTCGAACATTCTAAAATCCGACTCGTTCCCGACATCAATTCAATAAGTGTTCCTAGTAACAAAAAACACCAATGAACAAAAATTTTGTAAATTATATAGTTAAGTAGGTAAAACTACACCACAACTGTAAACACTTCCCACGTGTCCAATATTTCCCGGTATAAGCTGATCAACTGATCACACAAAAACTATAAAACAGAATCCAAACACAAACCCAAATCCACCCTGTCCATTATAATTACATTATAATTACGCCCTACATTTTAACATCATTAATTAAAAATTTGATTGCATCGATAGATATCTTTGTTGAATAAAAAATTTGAAACAACAAACCCATGATGGCATGATCACAATATAATTATCAATATTAATAATTTATGTGTCTATATAATTACAATATAAATAACATGCGTATTTAAAATACTTTTGAAACTAATTAGCTTACCCCTTGATGGGGTTAGTTGCTTGAGAGCCAACATTATTCCCAACCCTAGCTGCTGTGCTTGATGAGATTTGTTGATTATGCCCTTCTATCCACTGCCTTCAGTGGTAACTACAATTGGTCACGGATTCGTCCAATTTATTATGCACTGAAATGTTGAAAGAAATTGGAAAAATCAAAGGAGATTCCCGGTTGTGGGAAAGTAAATTGGGAATGAGGATTGAATGAGTGGAAGTGGAAGTGGAAGGTGAATGTTGAATGGGGAATATTATTGAGAGAAATGTTGAAATTCGGGCGAAAAGTTGGAAGGAGGTTGTGGTTTGGAGTGGATGTAGTGTGGAGTCAGTAGATGGCTGGTTATTAGCGGAGATGTGAGCGAAGGAAAGTATTTTCCCTGCGTTAATCGTCCAAGTGGTCCAATTCGAGAATTCCTCTTTTGCGTGTGCATGAGAAAGTGTTCGCGAGTGGCTTTTTTGACAGTTTCGTCGTCTCCCACAACGATGAGAACGTCAAAAAAACTGGACTTGACTGGACTCGATTTCCATTGCATTCCACAATTCCAGTCTTGGAAATTCCACTGATCATTTGACATTTTACACTTGAGGCCACTCCGCAGTCAAAAGTCAAAGACGATCCTCCAAAACTCTGCACTATTATTGCATTTGACGACATATCGGACTCGGATCTTAATTTGGTTCACCTCAACCATCAACTTTTGACTTTCCTCACAAACCAATACCAGATCCAGTAGAATACAATGTGGAGGAGGGGGAGTATTTTATTTGACTAATGGGCAACTTTCTTCGCTTCATTCAAGTGACTTTAATTCAAAACTCGACTTACTGACAATCTTATAAACTGTAAATCGAAAACAACCCGTTGTTCCTCAAAGTCACGTTTTAATGACTGATTGGTTCCATGGATAACAAGGACAAAGCTTCTGTATAGATGAGTAAGTTAAAAGGAGATGAATTTCGTATATTATTTCATATTTCATTTCATTACTACTAGTCACTAGTGACTAGCAGTCAGTGTCACGGGTACACAGTATACGTAACACTAAATATCGATTTACTGGTAAATCAAAATCCAACATCCAAATCGATTCATTTTCCCGAGGTGCACACATTTGTCTTTTTGTGCCTAATCAATAAGTATTAGATTACTAAACACAATGCTCGAGTGTATTTTTTATAGTTAAAAAGTTATAGATAGGCTTCGCAATTCGTATTTCGTATGTTTTTTAAACTTGCTTAGCCATGTCATGTGTCGTGCAGTGGAAGACTGCTGTTGATTGAGCCATCATTTTTTGAGTAATACTTATTAAATCTTATCGTTAGTAATATACCTATCATCCTTCATTACTACTAGGTGTAGGTATGTTCGTTGCAAGCAATTTTTTTAAAAGGATTCTTATTCACTTGCTAGATTCACATTTCGAATAAGTGGTGGTGGGTGGTGTTTAGAAAAGATTGGTACCGATCTTCGGTTCTGGATGTTCTCTACCTCAAAATCCTTCTCTTCCTCACTGTCTGCAAATGTTCTCTACCTCAATAGTAATAGCGTAATAAGACAGCGTTAGAGAATGGTTTTGAGGCAGAGAATTAACACCAAAGATGACTACCAAAAATGGACTAGCAACTAGAGAAATAAACTTGACACTGTTCCCCAACTTGGGGAACAGTGTCAAGTTTATATGGGCCATTTTTTATTATTGGTGTGTGTACTATTAAGTTTATAATACATTAAGTTTTTATTATAAAACCTTGACCAATGAACATTTGACGTTTGTTTTTATTTTTGTTTGCTAATAGTTAAGTCATTGATTAGATAGGAGAGATCGAAACAAGGAGCAACTATCATGTTGAAAACAGAGTTGAGTAATGGATCTTAGTATCGATTGTGGAATGCCTAATGTTGTGATTGACAAATCGTGAGGAGGTGCAAAAGTTATTTCTGTATGCATTGGCTGAATAGATTTTTAGTTTTATTTATTTTTAAAATCTGTTTTAGGGTGTGGTAATAATTTGGCAGTGAATTTAATGGATCCCTGTTTTACCTGGGCAAGTAGGTTATAGGTATTTAGGTAATTTCTTTCTCGTGAAATTGTTTTTTTTTTTGTTCTTGTTTAAAAATCTTGGTTGGTTTCGTGTTTCATTTTAATAATAGAAGATCGATTAAAGGATACAATTGTGTACACTCCTGAAAACTGATGGGGAATTCAGATGCCCGTATAAATCGTAAATGTAATCAAGTATAACTAGAATGTTTGGGGTCTATGTACAACTACTACACATATTT
Organism: Ptenothrix huangshanensis; assembly: GCA_036851915.1. Taxonomy (NCBI): domain Eukaryota; kingdom Metazoa; phylum Arthropoda; class Collembola; order Symphypleona; family Dicyrtomidae; genus Ptenothrix; species Ptenothrix huangshanensis. Next base: position 45,032 of record JAAXYX010000147.1, on the reverse strand, counting down.
TTCTATATTATAGGTAATACGGACTGAAACGAGTGTGAATTGCTGTGCGATTTACAATTTCGAGCTTCGTTCGTAAAAGTCAATTAAAGAAATATATACGGCCGGTTCTTATATAAAAATAAGAAAATAAATTTAAGAACGAAGAATATTTACGTGACGAAATTGTAACCAACCGAGTTCAATGGCCCTGGGAAGACCGTTCCGTGTGCACGGACTAGTTGGAGGACCCTCGGACAAGTGCAGTATCTTGCTAACCCATCGTAATAAAGATGAAGCTCTTTTGTTTGAATCGAATGTTGTAGCTCAAATAAGTAAGTTTACTTTTATTTTAGATTTTGCTTAGAATTAAGCCGATGGATAAATAAATGAATCCCATTCGCAGCTGATTGGCACAAAAATTTAACATGATATCAATGCATTTTATTTACTCCAACAGCGAAATCTGAAGTACAGATTATTAAAAACCAGTATCGTGCTCTTCCGGAGACATTCTTTGGCTGCCTTGGTGTTCTGCAGTTTTACACTGGTAGGACAACGGCGTTTGATTACTATTATTTGTTTATAAGAACTATATCTCCAATTATTAATGGATGCATAATCATTTGATGTAATTATTCATGAATAATTGATACATATGTTTATGATGAAGAATTGAAACGTTTTGAAAAACCAAATATGTTTTGTAATTTGATTGCTGCGAATTCTGAATTCAGTGCCAAATTCCAAAGGTAACAGTCCGAAAAGCGCCAAAGTCGGTAGTGTCGTGAATTGTGCTGTGTGCTTAGGTTGTTATTTTGATGTTGTCACTATGTTGTGGATTAGCTGTAGATAGTAGTTTAAGGAATGGTAGTGCATGTTCCGTCGTATCCCCAGTAGCATTCAGTCTCAAGATTATTCAGAGTAACTGAACTGCACTTGATTGCAATTAAAGGTAGCCTTAGATGTCGGGGATTTTAGGACCAACAATGATTAGAGATTTGATAACCTTAATGTTCTCAAAACTAACTGAGTTAAAATTATTTCAGAAAGCGATCAACTGATCTACTTGGTGATGGTAAGCGATGTTCAGTCAGTGGGAAAAATTGGTGACTCGGATATATTTCGAATAACAACTACCACATTCATAAATCTACGTGGACCGTCTCCTGAAGATGATAGAATATCTGAAGTAATAACCTCTTGGAGGATCATCTAAAAAACATTTTTTCCTTAGTCTGAATACCATTGAAACGCATAATAATTGTAATTGTATTTAAAGTTATTTTACTGCTATTGTTTGTCCGTATAGATTAAAAAGGTGCTTAATTCTGGGACATTCTATTTCGCATGGGCTGGGGGAAATGAACCGCTCGATATTTCATTATGCGAGCAGAAGAGACTTTTCACGAAGGACACTGACAACCGGTTTTTTTGGTGAGTAACCTGTATGCCTAATGATAAATAGTACTCATTTCTATGAACGAGTCTCGGCTAGATTTGGTAAGCGTTGGTTTCCAATGAATTATTAACTACCTACTCAATAAATCAATGCTGCCATTGGTATGCTAATATAAGTTGGAAAAGTCACTATACAAATGCAAACTAGGTACTTGTATTTAATATAGATAGTCCTGTTACTATTTCCATTTACAACTAATACGAATAGAGATGAAATTGTGATTTACTTATTTCAGGAATCGTACCATGTTTCTGCATTTAATGCGTTATGGAATCAACTGTCACGACTGGCTATTAAAAGTTACTTGTGGTTTTGTCGAGATCAAAACAATATACGCTGGCGTATTTAACGTTAAAACTGCCATAATTTCTCGACTTAGTTGTGAAAGAGCCGGAACTAGGTAAAGCATTCCACAGTTTGACTCCAAATCTGTCCAATAACCGTACCCTAGCTGTTCTTTAGGCACCATAGTTCTGATATTAAAGCACTATTGCACTATACCCCATGTTCTATATTTACGCACCTAATTATTATGTCTGAAATTAATGATGAACAGATTCAACGTTCGGGGATCTAATGATGATGGACACGTTGCGAATTTCGTTGAAACTGAGCAGATTGTCTCTACTGGTTCCAAAACAACATCATTTCTACAAACAAGAGGTTCTGTACCACTTTTCTGGGAACAACCTGGAGTTCAGGTAATTTTCCATTCAGTAACATTGCATTGATTTAATCCTCTTTCATACGATTTTTTAGTTCATGTTGGCAACTCAACTTGTCCGTATTTTCAGTCCCGGATGCACATCATATGCTTTACTTATAAAATTTCATGAGTAAGATTCTAACTTTCGTATAAAATGCAGGTTGGATCTCACAAAGTAAGGTTGTCACGTGGACCTGAAGCTGCATGCTCTGCATTAGGAAAGCATCTTCAAACTTTAAAAGACCGATACGGGAAACAAGTAATAGTTAATTTACTGGGATCTAGTCTGGTTGGAGCAAAAGAAGGCGAAGCAATGCTCTCATCGTTATTCCACGTAAGTTTTCTTTTAGATTAGCTTTCCGCTCTTCGGTTTCGGTCAGTCATGCATTTTTTATGAGCGTAATATAAGGAGGTACGCATCACATCGTGCAGCGAATCGTGGTACTGGTAACTTCGCCTTTTATTACCTAGCTTCACAACGCTCGAACATCGGTACCCGCCTAAAGGTTTGTGTATAAGCAAAACTGTTGTTTTCGTGTAATTTTGTAGGTGTACCTGAATCTCTAATCTGAGATTAATGTTGAAAGACGTAATGGCATTAGCATAGGCTATATTTTATTTATTTAATGATCGTGATATATTGTTTGCAGACCCATCATGTAAATAGTGTGCACTGTGATATACCACACGTTTTATTCGACTATCATCAAGAAGTTCGGGGCCAACGTGGTCTAGAGAAACTAGAACGAGAAATTATTAGATATATGCACGAGTATGGATTCTTTTCCATTAACGAAGGCAATCCTGAAAAGTATGTTATGCTCTTGATCTTTCTCGAGTACCGGAGAATTTTATAAGCTTATTGTGTAATATGTATGTAGGTGTTTGGGTATACATCTTTTTACATCAATGTTTATGCTTCGGACTGCTGTACATTTTTAGTTAAATATTGTGTGGGTTTGTGTATATGCAGATATCAGTATGGGACCCTTCGCACAAACTGTTTGGATTGTTTAGATCGTACTAATTGTGTTCAGACGTATATTGGTCTGAGAACGTTAAAAAGTCAACTGGAGGCCATGGAAATTTCAGATAAACCTCAAGTATTACAACGGTTTGACGAAACTTTTAGACAAATGTGGGTCAATAATGGAAACGAAGTCTCAAAAATTTATGCTGGAACTGGTGCTATTCAAGGAGGATCTAAGGTAATGATTGAGAGTGATTGCTCTTCATAAGAGGAAGTAACTTCATTCAAATAACCTCAATGAATGCATGAAATATAAATTTCTCACTTTCTCTAGCTTATGGATGGTGCTCGGTCTGCTGCGAGAACTATTCAGAATAATTTATTGGATCAAAGTAAACAAGAAGCTATTGATGTTCTCCTTCTTGGCCATACATTCAACACAGAACTGACAAGTTATTCTAGATCATTGTTGCCGTCACATTATCTGCATGGTAATTCTACTTCAAAACGAATTTAAATGGGAGTGCAAAAATCCTGATAAACGGAATATAGACGCTACGAGTTTATCATCGTTGACGTTGACCTTCGAAGAACGTGTGCATAAGTTTATTGCTTTATTATTCCAGCCCCACCTATCGTATTACGGCAAATGGTGAAGCGATGGGAAGATTACACTGTTCCAAAGAAAATCAAGGTTATCGTTGGAACTTACAATGTCAATGGTGGAAAGCATTTTCGCTCCGTTGTCTACAAAGATTTATCTCTTTCCGACTGGCTTCTGGATGCAGCGAAAATAGCTCGCTCTTCTTGTAAGTTTCGATTCTTTCACGTTTTTGACGTTCAAATTTTTTAATTCGACGTGAATCCAAATGATAACCAACTTTTTCTTTTTTCAGCGTTGGTTTCGTTCGACGAAGATGGTGAAATGGATAAACCAGCTGATATATATGCAGTAGGTTTCCAAGAAATCGTCGATTTGAATGCATCAAATATTATGGCTGCTAGGTACAGCATCAACTAATTACAGTATTTTGTGTTCCAATTATAATACTGATGCCTATTACGTTGCGTTTTGGTAAAAATTTAATCGTTAAATTGGAACCCTGGATTTTGCAGTTCTGAAAATAAGAAAGCTTGGGCGGAAGAGTTAGGGAAAATCTTGAATCGGGATAATGGATACGTTTTACTTACGTCATTGCAGCTAGTAGGTGTTTGTCTCTACGTATTTGTACGGCCAGAGTTGCTAGATCATATACGCGATGTTGCTACTGATTCTGTAAAAACAGGACTGGGAGGAGCTACTGGTAAACACACTTTACAGTATTAAAAATGTTTGTATGAACTGTAATTAAGTAATTATGTAATTATAGTATTACTGTTTATCTGCATACAACAATAATAATTTTTAGATACTTTTTAGTTGCAAATAAGAGTAGCAATTCTCTAAAGTACCTCGAAGCCGAAGTATTTCCATTTCCCTCAGTCGGTTATTAGTACAGCTTCTGATTGGTACGCTATAATTATTAGCCTCTTTCATTGTGGTCTCGTTGACACGACTGTATTTCTGGAGTTTGCAATTCTGTTGTACGTCATAATTTCTGAATACTATAATATCGCAAACACATTGTTATAATTACTGAGCTTCTTGGGTAGGTGCTTTAATTTTTAATGCACAATAAAACTTATGGGTAGTATGAAATTCTACTTAAAATCAGCTTTCTAGCGATAATTTGTCGAACATCTTGAATATTAGCGAATAATGGACCAGCGAATATTCGTTATTCGTGAATACCGAAAATCCAGCATTCACTCAATTCGTAGTTTTATGAGATTAATTATTCCTTCTTGAATGTTTTTAATTATAGGAAACAAAGGAGCTGTTGCACTTCGATTCGTCTTGTATAGCACATCCATCTGTTTTGTCTGCTCTCATTTTGCTGCGGGTCAATCTCAAGTGAAAGAGCGTGGAGAAGATTACGCTGAAATTACTCGCAAAATACTCTTTCCTATGGTACCTATTTTTTAAGAAATATGTAAAACTTGTCCCTCAATATCATTAGCCAATCATGAGTTTCTATAATAACGGAAATTATCACACACGTGATGTGACAGCTGACTTTGTGTATTTGTTATATACTTGCAGGGAAGAACGTTGGAATCACATGATTACATCTTCTGGTGCGGCGATTTTAACTACCGCATTGATGCAGATCGGGAGGAGGTTAGAGATTTAGTTAGTCGTCAGGACTGGCAACTGCTTCTTCAGAAGGATCAATTAACGAAGGAAAAAGAGAAAGGAAATGTGTTTGATGGCTACGAAGAAGGAGAAATTCAGTTTGCTCCCACATACAAATATGACCTATTCTCTGAAGATTATGATACCAGTGAAAAGTTGCGTATTCCAGCGTGGACAGATCGTGTTCTTTGGAAGCGAAGGATGCCACTTTCAGATATGCGTAAGAATTTCTTACATGTATCTTCTATTAACTCCGAAGATCAATAATCAATAGATTGCTTTCAGTAATAATAATTTATGGTGTAGCGAAACCTCCAGACTGGAACATAGGCCGTTGTCTACACTATGGAAGAGCAGAACTGAAGCAAAGTGACCATCGACCTGTTGTTTCCGTCATTGAAATTGAAGCAGTGGCAGTAAATGAAAAGAAAAGGTCCAGTGTATTTGCAGAAATCGTCAAACAACTTGGACCAGCCGATGCTACTGTAATCCTAAGAGCTAATGATTCAGCCGTTTTTCAAGCGGAGGAAAGTGATGATATTATCCTGCACGAATTATCGGGGTGTGGGACTGTCATACTAGTGCGCCATTTAGGTGACCAACTTTGGGTGACGTTTAGAGACGGTTTGTCTGCTTTAGCAGCATGTCAGCTCAAATCTATCCAGGTTTGTTAAGATTTTATTTATTCTCATATACTTGGTTTTAAAATAACAGTTTTCTATACGTACAGGATTTTATTCTATAATTTGTTTATTCGTTGGCAGGTGCGACATTATATCGTTTATATAACTCTAAAAACTCAGGATTGGGAAGGGCATCTAGAGAAAGAAATGACATTGGTCGTTAATAATACAGTTGCATTGCTTCCCAATAGTAATAATAATAAATCCTTCCAGAATCATAATGCCTCAGAAGTTCATGGTGAGTGCTGCGACAGAATCGATTGATTTATTAATTGATTTGATTTATTTACGTGTTAAGGTTTAACAGTAAAAATTACTAATTTTCGTAAACAGACACATTGTATCTTGACGAAGTGACTAAATTGTAATAATATGATGATTGCATTTTATAACAGAGCCAGTAATAGAAAAAGTCAGTGTAGGGAATTTCAAATCTGATCCTAGTCAAGGAGACAGAAGTAGAATGGCAGCTCCCGTAAGACCTGGACCACCATCTAGGCCACCACCACCACGGTCACCAGCGTCGGAACGAAAGCTGCCTCTTAAGGTATTAAAAAACTGAAAATTTAAATGCAGGGAGAAGTAATAATTAGCATTCCCTATTATTTTATTAACTCTGCATCAATTCACTGTTGCGGGCAATTGGCAGATAGACTATTATGCGTTTAAAAACGAATGAAAACTGCTGCCATGTGATAGTGAGACGGTTAGAAGTGCGGTTGACGAAAGACAGCCGTCGGTTCAAATCGCAGCCAGCTGTGCAATTCGCTAATTATTCATTATATTTTGCTGGATTAGGATGAAGTGGTGACTGCATCACCAAAAATCTCACCACGAACATCACCAAAAGAGTCACCTAAGGAAGATACGATAACAATGCAATTTGATTCTCCCCTTCACTCGCAAAAGCCATCTCAACCAAACCTACCTCCGTTGCCACCACGTCAGCATCAGAGTAACCCAAATTCACAACCCACTTCACCGAAGAAAGAAACTGCGAAGCCATTGACAGCCTTACCGCCTGTCCCAGCTCGTATGACACAACCTGCACCTCCGCCTATCCCAGCTCGTGCACCAGCGATCCCTCCAAGAAAAACGTAGTAAGAATTCTATTTGTCACGTTTACCGGCCATTTTATTTAATTCCAACCGGAGTTCAGTAGGAAATCGAATCTTTATATTTTGTCTCACTTTCAACGTCATACGTGCTACGTGCTACGTCATGATCTTATAGCTCACACTTCGCCGATGGTACATAAGGTGTATTATATTATTATTGTTTTGTTTTGTTTGAAGAGGATCCACTCACCAGTCAGTGGAATGCTACTCAGACCATTAAGGTCTATTACAGATGTTAGGGTGTATAGTGCAACTGCGATATTTTGTATTACACTATATTATATGATTACATAATTATTACATTACTCTCGTTTATTGATGACATTTTTTACTCTTGTTTCAGTCAATAACTCAGTCACGTATTGCTGCCACTCACTACAGTGAGCGTATCACTTGTACAATATTATTTTGTTATAAATCTAATATTGAATTCGTTCGTTTTCTCGTGTTGTAGACTCCAGTCGTTGTTTACACGACTGGCTGGGGAATCGTTTTGTATTATATTATCACGTATGCATTTAGTTGTTACATGTGTATAGGGGGGCTGAGCCTTGCCAAAGATACGATTGTAAACACGTGACAATTGTAAACCTGCTAAATTTGTAAACACTGTAGACACCTTGGTGGCGTTTACACTTGTACGTCACAAGGTGGGATATAATTACGTGTTTACAAAATTTGAAATCACTAGTATCCGTCGTTGCGTGCAACTGAAGTCAACATTCCTAGGTTCCGAACGCATGAAACAAATTAGTAATTATACGAAATGATTATAATTAAAATTAATATTATGGTTACTATTAATTGTATTAAATTGTACCTGCCAACTTCGAAATAGTTGCCAGTAGTATTAGGTATATTTTTAAACTAAATATTAGTATCACTAATGTTGATTATGCATTCATTGCAATTAACCAGTTTCCGTCATGAATATTTCATCGCTGTTAATACTTTCGCTATGATTAAGCATTTATATGCTACAAGTCGAGTTTCATTTAAAAGAAAATGTGACGAGAAACCATGTGGACATGGAAAGTTGCATTACAACTGTATTAACATAATAATTAATTATATTTAACTGTATTAACGTAGTAATTATTTGTATTTGTGTATTGAAGCTACTAAATAATTAACTTGCGTTCGTATTAAGCTGATTTCAGGTGATATTGGTACAAGTGATAGTCAGAACAATATTTATGCTATGTCCTTATTGTGATTGTACTATTGGTAGCGGCGCGTACCATCGACTTCCTTTTTGTCGTCTTCGCATTTGGTCGATTTCCGGAAACGTCGTCTCTTAGATTTGGAGCTGTTAATTTTGACCGGGAAACATAACCTACTCTTTGCATCCTTCTTTCCCGAATTCGAAGTCGCCAGTTTTGCCCAAATCAGACTCAACCGTCATTTTAGTGAATGTAACCATAACAGATGGTAAATATTGTTATGTTTAGATTACTTTTATTAATGTTTACATTGCTACCTATTTTATTGACGGTTTGAGAAGTACCTACACAGTTTTTATTGGTGGACGAAATGTAGGGACTTAGGGAAATGGAAATCGACGAATTAATTATATTGGAATCGTAGGTTCCAGTGCCGAGAACCAGCATTTATCTTAATTCTGCACTTAATTTATTTCAATGCATTCTGCCTTCAGATCGGAACTTTGAGTCAAACCCAATGGTATTCACTTGAGATATTTAAAAGCTGTTATTTCCGTGTATGATAATCTACTCCGACAAATACTGTAATAGGTATAAACAATACTAAATATTCACTATCTATAATCACAATTAGAAATGACTCGAAAACGATGTTTTAATTTTTAAAATGGTAGATAAAGCAATCACCGATATTTTGGAGCTATACGCTTACCATACAGAAAATGAAGCAATGAATAAACGATAAAGATAAGCATTATCAAAAAACTACTTATATTACTGAATAATTAATTGTATATATAGTCTGAAAGCAAGAAAAGAATTTAAACCAAGCCGGCGCAAATATGAAGTACTTATCGTTAATTGCCAGTCGAATTAGCTGTATGTGAAATTCGAGTAAATACTACCTGGCAGTGTAAAATTAGAATTAAAAATGCTAGTGTAATTAGGACACACATAGTTGTGAAATCAAAATGAAACTTACCTCGCTTTGATCCTCCCGCAGTAGTTGGACATAAAAAATCCAGAGAAAGTCGCATAGTCATACTATTATTATTATTACTATTACTATTAGGGCTATTTTTTTCTTAGGTACACTTTAATTTCCTTGAAATTGAAAATGTTCAACATCTAAAACCAAAACCATGCGCCTAAACAATATGCCCGATATAACTTAATTTTCAGTGTTGTTGAAATAAATGTCGAGGCTAGTACTCACTGTATAAACCGTAATAAATTATTAAAGCATTTAAATAATCTACTACCATCGTATACCGAATCTAATTACCTGTAGATTATGGTGGCTGACGTTCAGGACAGTTAATTATAATAATAATGCTAGTTGAGTTGAGAACAACAGCAACACAGGAATGGGCCGTCGCATCGCTACGGTAGAATCTCAGCCAACAGGTACTAATAATGTTGTAATGTAGAAATAAATTGTAAAGTATCTAGTAATCGTAACGGTAATGCAAAATTAAAATGATGTATTTAATTGTAATGAAATTCCAATGGCTACTATAAATTATACAAACAAATATCACGTGAGAATATTTACATTCCTAATGATCCGATTAGAATAACGTATAATTTGAAACCAGTAGATAAGTAATAGTAATGGTGGTAATGCTAAATGTGATTTAGAAATAAATCTATTCATGAGTTAGCGTATAAATGAGTAAAGTAATAATAACGTATAGTTGAATTAAAATATTGTTTGTTTAGAGTATGTCATGCCATATGAGGAACACGAATACATACTCCTTTGAATGCTTCTGTGTTGGAAGTATTATGTTGATCAGTCGTATCTTTAATAACTAAGCGCGTAATGATCATAATGAGACGGAAACATGTCTTGGAATTTCATTTATGCATTGACATTGACGTTGACAGTCAGAGTAATTAAAACCGTAATTTTCTGTTACGTGAACTCAGTGTTGACTAGCACGGAATTCGTCATTGTTAAATAATTTCATTGTAATTAAGTACTCGCAAAATAACGCATCGTCTCGTTCATATAATGAACCCCTTATGGTTTCTGCTTAGTCTCATATCAGTTGCTTCCATACCCACGTATGTCGCAACTGCAACTTCAACTCCAGTCTCGTTTCATGGAATACTACTACAGCAATATAATCGGTGGAAACGTTCTCCCTATGTCCGCAAAAGTAAGTTGTGCAACTGGTTTAATTATTTTTGCTTCATTAAGTATCCCTGAGGAACTACTTTTAAAAGCAATAAACCCGCCTAAGGCATGCCTATTATTTATATGTATTATCATTATTAATTATATAATTATGTACTCCTGCTTACTTGAATTTATGAATTTCTTCGTCATCCGTCGCGTTACGGAACGATAATGAACAACGGACAACATATAAAATACGTACGCAGAGGCTTTGTCCAGAAATAATTTTGGGCTGTTTAAGCCGAAAGTCCATAGTGGTATTGAAGGGCGTGCCATTAGTACAAACGAAGAAGAGACGTTTTCAGCATTGATCCAGAACATAAACCACGAAGAAGATCAGCAAAAGGCTACAAATAATAATCAACCCAAGTCACGCCGAACTTGGTTCGTTATTAAGAAACAGGAACGAGACAACAGGAAAATAACCTCTGCGAAATAAATAATAATTTTAAGTTTAAATAACAATGTAATTACACCTCACTATAAAAATCAAACAACTACGGAGCTGCACAGTCCAACGATGGACTGCTGATGGTTTCGAACTAAAGGTCATCCGGACATTCAGAAATCCGATACAGTCTTACGAACCTAATGTTCGACAAACTGTAATCCACGTAATAATTAATATCAACTAGTTCTATGACTATGGATGTAGTTAATTATATATTCGAATTGAGTTAATTTTATGCTGTAATAAGAATGAATGGATGCAGCGGCTAAATATAAAAATTCATCCCCACGTTTATTATTGCATTGTTCTATAAATGTTTATTGAGTACATCTGCTACCGCAAAATTATACTACTTTTCATTCGTATAAAAAATTCTCAATAGAACTTAATTAATTTCAATTCGACAGATTCAATTTACAGTTCGACTACAGCGAATAATCCACCAACCCAACTCTGTATCAAAAATAATAATTCACGCAAGAATCTTCATCAACCTGTAATCAAATACGCGTTGACAGAACTTTCGTGGTTATGTTATATAAAAATATATTAGCATGTAATTTTAATTACAACAACAAATCCATCACCATTGTATAAAAATATACTCACTACACACACACTGAATAATCCAATATATCTAAAACATTTTGCTAGAAATCTTACCCATCAAACGTTTAAAAATTTGTTCCATACTGACTTTACAATCACTGATCGACATAGTACCATTCTGGAATTCCATGCAGTCGAGATATGCATAATCCTTCAGAGAATAATTGCAATAAGCGAAACATAAAAATATACGGCCGTATCGACGAAAATAGGACAATTGTGGAAAATTCTGGTCACTATTTAAAAAAATCAGGTAGCAGAAACTAAATAGCGGTTAATTTACACAATATCTCTGTCCAGCCCGTTTTGTTTTACACTAGCTGCTACTTTTTTACGTTTTATAATTAATTATATCTTAATAATTTGCTAAATAACTCGAGGGATAATAATTTATTTATATTTCCCTAATATACAACAATTATTACTAGATTGTGACGGTATAAACATATTCAAGTTTTTGTTTTTTGCCTTTAGAAAATTATTTTGGAACAATAGAAAACGTGTAGGTGTATTGTCATTGCCATTATACTGCATTTTTTCTCTCTCAATAACCTATCTATACCGTAAAAACTAGAAATCTTAAAATAAGGATGAATGCATACTTAATCCCAACATGTGTTTTTACTCGCTAAAAATACATTTGAGCATTGAGCATCACAAACAAAGAAACAGTTGTTTGCAGAACAAAATGGATGCATCTTGCGACTAACGATGCATATTATATGCATTAATAACTACTTTTGAATTCTTATGCTTTACAGTGTACGTATAAAAAATAAAAAAAAATTTTGAAATTCTCTACTAAAACAGGGGTTTAAAGATTTCACATAATAACCATACTAGTGTTCTAATTTGCCTTGACCGCTATCTAGCGGTAATGTTGTAGTTAGACATCGGTTTCGGGGATAATGATGATTTGAGTGGTCAAATCATTTCTACTGACACAATGCGTAGAAGTAGCGTTATTTGCCGAGATATTCGCTAGGGGAGCAGATTTCCCTGTTGTAGGTGTAGGTTCCGTGTTGTCTCGACCAAGAGGCGAGTTACAACCGTCGGTAGAAGGTATTGCGGGGTCATTGTTAGTAGGTAGAACTTCGTTGAATATTTTCCTATGTTCACGATAGTAACTCGGAGTTTTCTCGGACACTCGGAAGACAGCCTCTAAATTGCGAACACTGTGACTCCCTTGTTGCTTCGTTTTGAATCCTTCGGATCCACAGTAGGCCGAGTCCATATCAGAATTGAAATTGGCAAACGCATCAGAGTAAATGTCAGAGCATTCCTTATCTCTGTTTAAGATACTTTTGCGGCCACTAGTTTGGCTATCATAGGTTGCAGGAATTCTGGCAGGGAATGAACCGGTACGGTATCGATTTCTATAAACTTCTCGGTAAATGGAGCTGAGGCGTCTACGAATTCCACCACTTGCTCTCTTTTTACTCTGGATTTGTTTGACATTACGAACTGTCCGTGGGTGAGAGAATTTGTGGCATTTATTGCAGGAGCCATCCGATTCATCGGATTCACAAGGATCTTCATGTTGGTAGCGGCACGATTTCTTCCGACTTCGCTTCTTCTCTCGGAGTGATGATGGGGCACTTGTGGAATTCCATTTCTTATCATAGCAGTAAACAATAAAAACGCCGTCTTTTTTCGGGCCAACTTTAGCATGTTTTTCTCTGGGACTCTCCAGACTTTCATACTCCGAAGGATCTTCATTTTCCTCCGGATTTAGATGGTGGAGGATCTTTGCTACTCCATGCTTGACTTGGTCGTCGTTGCTGCTAGTTATACTCGCATTGACTTTGTTGTTGTTGCTACTGTGGCCGAATCGCAATTCTGCATAATCCATGGGAGGAGGAGGAGGTGGCGGTGGTAGTGGCAGAGGCTTATTCTGCTTTCGAATGGCATTCGTGTGAAAGGAATCTGTGGGTGGTTTCCTCCATGTTAGTTTGTTTCCACTGTTCGTAGAGGTCGACGCGGATGCAGATGGAGATAATGTCGGAGATGTTGCCCGAGTATTTTCATATCGACTTGAATCGCAACCAGCATTTTGGTTCAGTTTAGAGTTTCTCCTCGAGTTGAACGAGAAGAAAATTAAACTAAATACTAATCCACCCAGAAGTAGTACGATGGCGCCTCCTGCCAAAGCTGAAAATGCCATTCGCTCAGTACAACTAGGAGCATGGCTTACAACACTTTTCTGAATTTGCTGAGAATTGTCATTGAAGTCCTCCTCGGTAACTGACACGGAATTGTCCTGCAAGCCTACAACACGAAGTGCCAGTTGTGAACTAAAATCACGAACCACCGTATTTTCTGAATTTCCTTCGAAAGTTGAACGCTTGAATCGGCTGACATTTGGATCTTTATTTCTCCGTCCTCCGCTACACTCAATCTGCATGTAAAAACAAATAAGTCCTTCATAATGAAGTGCTGACAAATTGAGCAATTTCCGCTTACTATTTTTAACCATATACGACCGTAACTAGATTCATAACTAACATTCAAAGCTAATTAATACGACAATAACTGGAAACGTAGTTATTTGTTCTTTGAGGCTATTGCATGTATTTTGAGTAAAATTGTTACTAAATAACACTTCATAGGTGTCATTGTTTTCATGCAAAACTCCAGAAGCATAATAATAATGATATAAGATCAGCTGGAATAAAATAATATAAAACTGATAACTTACAGGTTGACACTCGGTTCCTTCTTGACAAGCTTGCACTTTGGCAGTCACAATCAATGGTTCGTTTGGTCGCTGTCCCCGGAAGAGAAACGCCCTGAAGGTAAAATGGTGTACGAGACTATTCCGAGGATCTCTAAGAGGGTGGGAATCTGCGATCACCTGATTCAGTCAATTGAATAGAAAATAGTTAGTTTAGCCATTTTCTCAGGAATCTGGTAGATTTATACCACAATACCACCTGGTTACGCGTTTTTAACTTTTAAATGAAACCCGCCAAAGTTGTAGGGATTAATATTCGTTTTAAACAGGATAAAATAAGTGATAATGAGCCCTTCGCTCATTTCAGTGAGAATTCAGTTAAGATCAATTACAGTAAATACAATTACAAGTATTACACAGTCATACCTCATATTCCGGGTTCCGACAACCTCTTCCGTCCACCAAGGTGATGACTTCAGACGCATCCATGGGATTTAATGAATCATAGTTCTGTGGATGGCTATCTTTCATTCTCCACACTTTCACATCTGACAGTTTCGAATGGGACCAACCTGTAGGATCGAGACAAATGAAGGCCTTTGTTTACGAAGTGCTCCAAACAATTTCTATTTTGATCCCTTTCTTTTGAAGCACATATACCTGGTTATTGTTTCAAGGACCCTGAATCTGACTTGACTTTTAGTAACTCGAAGAGAGTTATAGCTCACTTACCTACAGCAAAGTTAAAAGCTAACAATAACCTACATACATATTATTATCTCTATAAGTCTTTCAAGTCTGCCGTGGCCCTAACTAGATAATGATCACTAAGGCGGAATATATGATGAGACTTGAAATAAAAGAATCAGTTTTAATCTTACCGTCTCCACCCCTTACGACGCTTCTTAATTGCAACGGCTCTCCCAGTTGCACGACGCCGCCGGAATTGACACGTTTCACGAACAATCCATTGTTTGTCCCCGGATTCTGGCGGAAAACTCCTACTTCAGCGGCAAAATCCTGACCACCTCCCTCCACAGTTGACGAAGATCGTCGACTTTCTCTGTTAATTTATGCACCAATAATTATTATTAGTTCCTAACAAGTAATTATTATATTCCAATCATAACTAACATTAAACTGTTCAACTGGAACTGATTGATAACATTATAACAATAGCGTGCGAAGTATTTTATTAAAAATTTTCTGAAGTCACCAAAGTAGGTATGGCAGAAATTCTTTTGGGTGGCCAAAATTCGAATTGCATTTTGAAATTATAAACTATGATTTTGTAGCAGTAACAAAAAAGCAGAAAAGACACTGCAAATGTCAAATTGACTAGGTAAATGCAAAATCTATCAATTTCAATTTAATTCTTCTAATGGTATTATGTACACCTAACTTGCATTGGTTTGATGATTTGATGAAATGTGAAAACGAATGTTGGCCTCTACAATCTCTTTTTGCCCCATTGTGGCAAACAACATGATAGCACCCTTCTTAAGGGTTAGTTATGCAACGAGTGAGAAAAAACTTGTAGCTTTTAATCATTAGTAAAAAAAATAATACACACTCGGCTTATTATTACACTATATTACTGATTAATCAAAACTCACAAATTATCTCCGGCGAAGCTGATGCTACGAACTTCTGAAATGGCACTTTTTTGTGGTTCGCATTTAATTGTTGTAACTTCGTCATCTGCCAGGGCTAAAGTGGGCACGCGAGGAAACACCATGGTTAAGCAGTACGACTGTAACAACACAAAAAAGTTTCAATTATTGTCTTTCACCATCAGTCAATCACCAATATACTCAATCAACTTAATGCTAATGATGTCATTAAACTATTAGCACAGTCAAGCAACAATGCAAATGCTTCGGTCGTATTTCATAATACTTATTACTTATTGTACGCTTGACATTCTACCCAGTGGTTTACAAATCTCCAAAAGGTGTCAAACAGCATAATTACATGCTTGACAAATTTTTTTATATCTCATATCTTTAACAGGTAGTCCTGTTAACCATTACTCCATTACCCTAAGCAGTAGCGCCTGCAGGATTTTTTTTCGTGTGGGCCTGGAAAAAACTTGACCTAATCCAGTGTAAAAATTCAAAAAATGTCGTATAAATTACAAAAACAAATCGCGTATAAAATGTAATTTTTAATACAGAGAAGATAATTGGTCCCAGTTTTGTCAACATAATATCTAAAATGAAATGTTGTTAGTTCAAATCATTAAGATGGAAATATCCATTCAAGACTCCCTTATTTTCCTACAATCATGCCAACAACTGAGAAAGTCTGTGATTCTGTAACATCAACATGTAACATGTACCCCATGATTTTTGAATGAGCAAGAGCATGTAGGCACAAAGGGAATTTTACGGGGCACATTAGAAGGAAAAGAGTGTGGAGAATGAAAATCAGGCAGAGAATAACAAATAACCAGATCCTCAGCATGTCATGTCATACTTCACTTTTAGTTGCCGCGGGAGAGATTATAGATATGTGAGATAGCTTAAAAGCTTTTTCGTGCTGACTTATTGACTTATATTATAGTCTACTTCAAAATTTCAAATCCTGTAGTGTATACATCGCGTTAACACCTGTGTAATTATTTTATACGCAAAGATGCCACGTTTTGCATTTATTTGTCAGCGAATTGACGATTTGCTTCAGTCAAAAAAATACGCAAGGGATTTAGCTTAAGTTTGTAAAAACCATTGGTCCATTGGGAAATTAAATAGAAACAATTTAAACTCTAAATGCTAAATCCCAGTCAACTCTCCCACTGCAACTATTTCGTTATATACTTTTCTTTACCGAATGGAACGTGAGGCCAAATCTAAGACAATATAATTGGAAGTAAGTACGCAGTAATCATAATAGTAATAGTAATGCTATTGCTATTGTGATGTGGATTAGAAATGACACTGGAATATACAGCCCTGACATAACTTCCCACAAGTCATCGTGTCCCAAAGGCAAAAGAAAATGAAGGTGAAGGTACTTACGTCTCCACACTGCTCCACCCCGCATCCTTTCAGGTCGGTGATATTTATGTGGTAGGCATTCGGTGTGTCTAAGCGCTGCATCCTACAGTCCGAGTTCGTTAAGGGATCCTGCGGTCTATCTCGAATGTATGGCACGTGAAATCCGCTTTTCATGTGAATTGAAGCTCCAAAGTACTCCTTAAGCTGCGTCCGAAAGCATTTGATGTTGGAAAAGACAAAGTCTGGAAATGAAACCGTAAGAGGTGAGAACGTATTAAAATTAAACAGCACATAATGATCCTAAGGTGGTCAAGGCATACTCATTATGCCCCATTTTGCTCCTCTAATCTTTCACCATCGCTTAGGCACATAAAACTACCTTGTAGGTATTTACGCAAAGATTCGCGAGTTCTTATAAAATGCTTGTAAAGTGAATTGTAAAATAAAATTATGAACTAATTGCTTGACTTACCTGTGACAACATCGGGATCCTCCTCCTTGCTAAACTTCATTGCTCTTGCACTTTGACCGCGGTCGCGATTGGAAAGTCGGAAGGGTTGTAGTGGCGTTTTCGTTGTGGTTCTGAGTGTCTTGCCATCCACAGTAGTGGTACGAGATCTTCCTATTCCATGGGAAAAGGGTCGAGCATTGGAAGGCCATTGAAAGGAAGTGCGGCGACTGGTACCCCTCCGAGACTGGCTGTCACTATCGTCTTCATCTTCATCTTCGCCTTCAATCCCTCCGCTTTCCGTCGACGCAGTTGTTATGATAATCGGAGCTACTGTTGTAATCTCTCCTTCCGTCGGTTCTTCCGTTGGAATCAAAATGATGTCAATGATGTTATCCTCGGTCGTGCTCGGTTCAGGCTCGGGTTCAGGAAAGCTTGTCGTTGTTGTCGTTGTTGTTGTTGTAAAGGTACTTACAGTAGTTGGTCTGGCTGTTGTTGTTGTTGTCGTTGTTGTAAAATCGGGTGAAGGTGGTCTGACAACAGTGGTTTGAGTAGGTTTAGGATACGGTTGATAATAATTACCAGTCGGACTTGGCTTATTTATGTAGGATTTTCTTGCGCTAACTTCTTCTCTAGGACTCATACCGGCACCGGCTCCTACGGAAACGCTACCCGAAACAGCATTCAGCCGGGACTTACTCGCTCCGGCGTTGACATCGCCGGGACTCCGGAAAGAATCTCTTCTTTCGCCGCTTGTACCGAAATTAGTACTGTTAACTCTCGTCGTCGTTCCGGTGACCACATTAACGCCTGCACTTGGTACAGATACTCGACGGTTGTTCAGATTCACATTAACAGAGGATGGCAAGTCTTGAAATTCTATCGATGGATCCACCACTTTCAAAATTTCCGTCACATTCGGTTTCCTCCCTTGGATATTCTGGATACTCTGAAGACGGTTTTTTGATGGTAGAAACACGGGCTGAACGGAAACACCATTGACTTCTAGAGCCATAGACGAGAACAGAACAACTTGGAAGGCGATGAACAAAGATATTTTCACTTTTAATTGACCCATTTTGAATTGTCTTGCAGAGTACTTTGGAGTAGTTTAAATTTTGAAAAATTGCAGTGTTTTGAAAGTATTTGAAATTCACGTTAGCTACTTCACGAGCATTTTACTTCCGATTCTGTTGTACTAATAATAATGTTCTGCTTCCGGAGAAAATCCAGGTGTTGAGACGTTGTCACTTATATGTCCGGCGAATCACTGGAGATTTTAGCTGCTCTGATTTCGTTTATATTTGTGGATGACACAAATCCAATTCCAACTATTACTGAATCACTATTAGAATTTGATGCAGCGTGGCACAGTGACGACAAGTTAATATGGGAGTTGTACGACGTTAGAGTTGCTGACACTGACTGGTTCTGGTTACTTGTTGGACACACGAGAGGACTAAAAGGGAGAAGGAAGTTGTGATGTGCTTGGTCGAGGTGCAAAGTGCTGAATGATGTTGAAAGTCTGCCTCAGTCCGGTTTTTCTTTTCTACTCACAAATGGTATCTCACAGAGATACGGGGGTCCGCTTCTTGACCCAAAATTTTATAGTGGTTTTACGCGTTCTCTTCTGCATAATCGGTGAGGTACGCAGCATCTTTAGGAAAATCTAGAGCATAGATCCACAGCAATATCATTTTCATTGTCATCATCCTCCTCCTCCTTATCTCATCAGCATCCCCAGTAGTTAGTGGTAGCAGTTCTAGTCCGCCTTTCCTATACAAATTCCCTTTGTTGGTTAATCGAGTCAAGTGCTTAACCCTCTATTTACGGAAGACTAAATTGTAGGGGAGGGGCCTGGGCTGGGCTTCGTCCGTCTTCGTTGCCTTTTGGCATTGACTCATTTCCTTGGCCATGCTATTGGAATTTCAGTTGTAGCTTCTGTGTAATTCCTGTCGATTCCCGTGAGAAGGTCTAGATGTGTACGTATACACGCTGGATCTGGATGCTAGTGTAGACCAGATCTGAAACTGGACCTTGCTTAAGCTTTCTGCTTCCAATCATCTCTACGTAAAATGCCATTAACTGTCTTGGGAATTAGTAAGCCTTGGATTCTTATTGAGGCAGTAGGCCAAATTCTGAAATGCTTTTTAAAATTCTTTTTCCCATACCATACCAACTCAAGTCGACATCAGATCAATCAATCATATCATCTTATGATTAGTGATGAATATTCCTCCATTGTCGTCATTCCAATAATCCCTCACTCCTCCTCAATGAACGAGTAGTATATTCGAGATTTTTGAAATTCACCACGAAGCTATGTGCACAACTTAAAGGATTTGCTGTAGGAAACTAATTGTGCTTTATAAGAATTTAGTTTCACTGAGCAGCAATAATGCACACTATCATGCATACACATGTACATACAAAAATTATGAATTAAAACTTTCATTTAACACTTATCTCCAAGAATAACTGTTCAGATTTGAAAGGAATGCAAAAAGTAGTTGAAAATGGTTATTGTCTGTGTGGGATTCTGTCATATCTGGGAACGTAACATTAAACTATTAAAGCGTATTAAGTAATGTTTAGTGACAGCATCGCAGATAGCAGGGTATAAGGCAAGGTGGACTCAATTAGTCACCAACCTGAAAATGTATAGCCATGGTTCATGCTCATTTAATCTGCACAACTTTAAGGAGCTGCTTTACGGTTGCCTTTTACAATATTAATTTCATAATAGAAAGTATAAATAATTCTATATAATGATGACCTGCCTGATTGCTGAATTTAAACAAAAATGTAAATGTATAATTTTTTGACTCAATTAAGTATTTACGGTTTCCTTCCTTTGGGCTACAAAAAGGAAAGATGATCCCGAGTGTGCCTAAACTCCTAAACATATACATAGGTACCTACCTATACCTATACCTACCTGTGTTTGCGTTATGTGGGAGCCAAATCAAGTACACGTGTCAAAACATTAATTTATTTCCTTATTGCGTCTGAGTGGTTAAAGCTGGCGGAGACCTGTGTGAGGTTTGGCTTCCCTTTCTAAGAGATTGAGTTGTGTACAAAAGATGTTTGATTTATTAGCCTTACTTTGTCTGATTCCAACGCTCCTACCTGCTGCGAGACTGTGAGAATGTCACTCACAGCCTATGTACACACAATGATACATTTATTGAAATTGATATATGCGGTCAAAGAATATGTGGAAAGTCGAAGTGTCCCAAGTAATGTCCTGGGACTGTCCAGACAGCACTTTCACTGACTCCTATACGAGTAATTGCAGTGCCGGAGCTTCGTGTTTCAGGTAAATAAACATAGCTTAGGGGCTGAACGTTATACGTAAGTGACACAATTAAGATCGGCACCAGTACCAACTGGGTGGGGCCATATGGGTGGCGCATATTCCAGGAATTTCTTTTGTCATCACTGGTCTCGCTTTCATATCTTATTGACCAACAAAGCAACGGGGAAGTGACAACTTGACGCTACTGCATAATTAAAGTATACGGAGGTAATGAAGCGAGTCATCAAACTTGTGCTGGTTTAGCTTGTAATGCATCATTTTAAGGCAGTGTAACAAAGGACCTGTGCTCCCTTTGTCGAATGCAGGTGTATTCGTGTGGGAATTAATTCATCGACTGTTCTTAGACCAATAAGTATCTTGCAAGCAAACAGTAGCAAATTGGCATACTTGGAAATAATTATGGTATAGGTAGTGAACTGGACATAAGAATGTTGACTCCAAGGCTCGTCTGGAGCTGGAATCTGGAATCTTAGGAATGCAGCCACCACTATCCCACGCTCAACTAAATGTGAATTAAAACAAGCTGACACATATATCTAGAGCCAAGGATTGTTTGAATGATCCACTATAGATGTTCATCCGCAATTTAAGCAACGCTAGATGTGATTTTATATCGGTGTCCCAAAACGTACTCTACAGTTCTTATTTCATTGAAACTTTAAAAACCTTCAGATAAATGGTATGCTTTATCGTTTGCAATTCCCTCGATAAATGTTGTTCAAATTCCTTTATATTCCTTGGCCTCGTATTCGCATCGGTAGAGCTGAAAAAATGGAGCCAATAATATGAAAATAGAAACCCCGTCAATTTGATATTATAACGCACAAGAAACAAATGTATGGATTGAAAAAAATAGGACCAAGTATTGACAATTCGTTGAATTATTTATCTACCTCGGTAAAGTAACAATAGTTTAGCTGAACACGACAAGACGTTGCAACAATTTAGAATCAATTAACACTATAAATTAACAAAATGATACTCACTATGAATAACAAACAATGTACCCAGGCATAAATTAACACGTTAAGGCATTAACGTTTGCAATTAACTCACACAGATACTTCTTAATCATCTCTGCTAGTTCGGCTATGCTTGTTACAGGAAATGAAAGAGAAAAATGATTGTAAATCACCCACAAAGTTACAAAAACCAAAAATATTACTGACAGAGCAAAGAACAAACAGTAGCAATAGTGCCGGTCTTGCCGAATCGGTAAGTTCTTCTTCGGCTTTTTAGCTTGATTCGATGACTCCCAAGACCATTCACTTCGTTTCTGATTGGCTGCATTCAATGGAGTTGACTTGGAAAATGTCAGTAACGGCGGGGAACATTGAGATGTTGCTGAACCTTTTGGATGATGATCATAGTAGCGGATCGGAGGTGGAATGTAATTTCTTGAAAAAGCTTCTGCGTTTGATTTTTGTTTTGTACTAACATCATATTTGGAACCCCGACCGCCTTTAAACTCAGGCCATGTTGGATCATTTTGCCAATCGTAATTTAAGATTGCTTCAAAGGCATCCGACGCTTGCATGTCTTTGGAAATCGGAAATAAAGTTTCTTCTAACGGTCCGCTGGGATCAGAAATTAGAAAATAACCAGAATAAAATTAAACCCTTGAGATTGCATGGTCTCTTGTGACAGCATTATATTATGTTGTAACCGAATTCGTCAAATTATAAAACAATAGTTCAAACTTAAATAACTAGCTAGATTGACTTCGAAATGAAAAAGATAATAAGGTAACTACCGTGGAGCTGCATATGTTCCCGCCTGGAATACGCGATGTCTTTCAATTTTTTTGCTTTGACTGTGCCTTGAAGCCGCGTACTTAAAAAAGTAGTGATTGCCAATATCAGGTTTGATCATTTCTAGTAAACGGAGCCCATCAGCCTGTTTCTTATTACCCTGTTTTAAATCAGAATACAAATATTAAGTTTATTAATAAGAGGTTTACAATCCAGAATTATTAATTTTTTTCCTTGGTTAGATCAGATGTGTAAGGGAGGCCTTAAAAACAAAAAACTATGGCTTTTCAGTTAGTAAAACTCATCTCGAGATGATCTATTCCACTCAACATAAACTTTATTTTAAACATCACTTACTCTAATTCTCTAATCACACTCCCTTAAACACATCTAATCAGCCAAAAAATTAATCCTTTTATTATTGCAAGAAATGTGTAGATTTCGAAGAGAGTATTTGGTTCAAAAATACAGAAACTTAGTTTCGTTCAGTCAGTGTAATAAAATAATCATATAAATGAGAGTTGTAATATATTCATTGACTTTAATTCTAATTTTTCCGCCTAAATTTCAAATTCGCGCGACCTAAGTGACTGACACTCACTGACACTGACTACTTTAAGACTTTAAACGCAATCAGCTTTGATTTTTGATGGGCCTTTACATCTTCGTTCTTCGTCATTCGTCATACGCAAAAAGACCACAGTATTCCCGCCAGCGACTAGTTCGCTCTTTTGAAGGCAGCTTTTGGCGTCGTGGCGTCTCCTCTCACTGGCAAAAGCTGGTTGCGCTTTACAGCAAACTGATTCTAAATTAATTTTTATTTATACTTCTGTACTTTTAGCCTTCACATCTAAAAGACAAATATCGATATTGCTTACTGAGATGGGCGTCGGGTTTAAACGGACAATGTGAACCGGTACTTTCCACGTGTTGACATGATTCAAATCTAAAATCCTTATCCTGGCGTCGCTCATCAAACTTGTATTGGATTCGACTGTGATGATGACTCCTCCATGGATAAGCAGAAGTTCATTTCCTTCTAGAACATGCACCAAAATCTCGGATAGACTGCCAACGCATGATAAGGACACAGCTGACGATGCAGATGATTTACTTTCTGCTTTTTTATCTGGCAGGCGAAATACAATCGGGACTGCTTCAAACCGAATTTCATCGTTGTCTGAACCTAGGTCTATTTCGTCGTAACATATTCCGCTGTCATCATCCGATTTATTCAATTTGAACTGTTAAACAAGACGAAAAATCCTCTGGAATAAAATCATTACTAAACAAGGCAGACAATAAGCAATTACCGCAATAAAATCATTGGAAAATGCTAAATCTGATAGTGAGTAACATCATCAATGAGAATAATAATAATTTATTATGCTATCGAAAATAACATGCATATTATATGGCATGCCCTAGTCGCTCTAACTCTAGACTTGCCAAGTTGTTTACTTGAATACTGTGGTGATATAACTTTTTTGAAAACCCTCAGTTAATTTAACAATTACAAAAATTCAAAACTATATATTGCCTTGAAAGCGACTGAAACTGAAGTACATGTTACGTATGTACCTACATTAATTATCGGTTTTTAACAAGACGAAAAGGCGAACGCTAATAGCTTCAGATTTCAAAATATTTCTACCAACTTCAGCATTGGAACCTAGGACGAATTTTATGAAACTATACTATGATGTATAACTGCTTGCTGCAACCACTCCCCCTGGTCACTTTTGACTGTTGAAAATAAATGGACATTCTCACCTTGTCGTAAGTCGTAACGTTTTTATTACCAAAGTAGAACTAGGTACCTTGTGCATCAGTGCTTTAAAATTGATATTTTGTTATTACAGTATTTGTTACAGTTGTTTTACATTACAATTACAATAGGTGTACACCATACGACGCTCTTCGCATTCTCTTTGCTTTTTCTCTTTGGATTTTTCTTTATTTTCCAAACAAACGGATTTGAGAATTTGAAACATTCTCCATCCCGTTTCTATGGGAAATAGTACAAGAGAAAAAGCGAAGAGAATGCGAAGACCGTCGTATGGTGTACAACTAATAACTTGTATTTAACAAAATATACATAACAACTTCTAACAATTTTAAAGCACTGCTATGCTTTAATTACGTTAACAAACCTCAACTTTATAAACATCAATGTAATTAGATACTGCAAGACATTATTGTTCGAATGAACACACAAATACCTAAGTAACTTACCATATAAAATTCCTTCGAGAACAAATCTACCGGGAAATCTTCACAAAGATCCTGAACAGTTGTCATTATAGCATTAATAAACGTCTCTTCTTCAATTTGAATCCTCCGTCCCCGAATGCCTTCCAACAATTCGTTGAGTCCTTCACTCCATATAGACCACAAAGTCCAATTTCTCGTGCCATTGTTACTTTTCCTAGATGAAGGTCTGTTGAATGACAATGATGAAGATGACACATTGCCGAACCTACCTTCTTTTCTAAAGTAATCGCCTTTGGAGCGCTCTGTTCCTTCTTTACTTTCACCATTGATAACAGTGTCATCCGTATCCGATCCGGTGGAGGAATTGGAGGAACTTTGATGAATAGTTATTGAAGCTGGTATTGGTACCGGTAGACCGAACTTTGGCACGGAGTCGTTGGATGTCATTGGAGATGGTGAGTGAAGTCCACGACGACAGGGTCCAACAGGCCAATACATGGTCACACAATCCTCACGTTCGGTTTTCAAACCTTTGAATGCGTTACATTTCTATCAATCCTGACAAGATAAGAACCAAAATTATTATTTAGTAATTATTATTAGGACCTAAATCAATACATAAAATGCTAATCACTAATTACCTACACTTCACAATTAATACTCCTATCATAAAAGTGTATTTTAAGTTTTAGTCACTACCCCAGCACAACTGGCTAAAAATACACTTAAATATAGATTCCAAAGGCACACATAATTACAGAATATTCAAAACATTTAGAATTGCAATCAAAGATTTAATTATCAATAAACCAGAAAGTAACCATTACCATTTGCCGAAAAAAATTCTACGATACTAATTGCTGATCATCAACTGCTCACTATTTGGCTAAGGATTCAATTTCATTCCATGGAAGATGCTACTGGGCGAAGTAATGGAATAGTTTTTCTGCTGTCCTGTTATGCTATTGCAAACGCTGGTACTTACATGGTAATCAACAATCAATTGACTACCGTAATGCTTAGACTAATTTCCCATTAAATCTGACTTCTGGCTCCGATTAGGTACACTGTAAAAATTGAACAACCTTAAAGCAGGAAAAAATATAATTACCTATAACGTCGAAAACCTACTCGTGTTTAGTTGTGTCTTGAACTGAACTACCTTGGACTGAAACTATTGAGTTCCAGCTCCAGCCCAGGAGCTTTTTGCATGTTAAATTTGAAAAACTAAAAGGACTGGGTACTGGGTGTGGAGTTCAGTGATAACGTTTTGGACGGCGATTAATTCAAAACGTCACGCGTTTCTATTGACAGCATTTTTATGTAAATGACCGACTGGTAAACTTTTCTTTGTAGACGGTAGACTGCGAACGTGAGCTATTTCCTGTAGAAATAAAAGCGCAGGAATTATTTTATTCTTCTCAATGGGACCTTTGCATTTTGCATTATTATTCCTTTTTCCTCTTAAAATCGGACCAAGTCGGTTAGATATGTATTTACTATAGGCTTAATTGTGAAACTTAGCTGTCATTTGTTGCTGCTATACCTGCCTTCTGTGACCATTTAAATCATTATCAAATATTTTAATTAACTTATCCATGGAATCCATGCTGACCTAAAAGCTGTGTTTAAGCTATCATCCCTCAAGGATAAAATATTCCGAATTTTGCATAAATGGATGCACGATGCACTGTTATATCATAAAGCTCACTGTATCAGTCTTCTACGTTTGTTCCCTGTTTGAGAAGTGGGATTTTAATAAATTATTCCCATTCAGTCACAATAATTAGTTTATATAAAGAAGGCAGTGTAGTTTTAAAATTCTATTGTAGGCCTAGACCTCCGTGGCTTACGCTTAGTTACGCTACTAAGTTACCTCATTTATGAAAGGAATTATGTAAATACCGCGATTCATTCTTCAAGATTCCAGGCATCCTCGTGGGACGCAAAAATGTGTAAAATGAGTTGTCCTTCCCTTTTAACTCAAGGATGTGCATCAGTAAACCCCACCCTAGTCCACGGTATTTCGTGAAGGTAGGCGACTGGAAGCCATTACCGACCTAGCCGACTACCTTTACTTCCGTTCTAGAATTTAATGTTAAAGTTTCTCCAGGATTGTACTCAAGGTAGTAGGTACTGTTGAAAAGTTAAAAGTAAAATGCGTCCAGTCACAGAGTCACAATGGAGCCTCGCTGGAATGGTTCTTCAGGTCGAACTATCGCCATTAAAGGCAAATCGGCCAGTAGCTATAAACTTTAAAATATAAACGTACAGGGGTTTCTCACCACTCAACTCATACTCATAGTTACAGTCATTATAAAAGGTATGTTTATATAATTACATAAAGCGCGTTGGTAGAGCAGTTCAAAATATACAATACTAATTTTATTAATTGGAATCATCATAATTTCATAATTCATTATTTTTAATTATTACTGATCAAAAAGTAATGTTAATACTACAAGCACTAACGTTTTATTAAAATAGTGTTAAAGTAATGATTAATTATGAGTCCCTGCGTTTGATATATTCCGATGTACTCTTTCATTTTTTTACCTACATCAGAATTAATCTGAGCAATCAATAAAACCCGCTTATACTTATAAAATAATAATACAACTAATGGTACCAATAATACGCAAAAGCCGGTATTATACAACCTACTTGTGCTAGACATCATAATATACCCGTAATACTAATATGAGAACTAGGAAAAAGAATAACTTGTTCCACTGGTCATAACCACATGAAGCAGTTTGCAATGGTATAGCGCAAATTATGGAACGGAAAAGAATCGAGAACCTGCAGTACATTAAGTAAGTACATACTGTCAATGCAAAGCTCTCATTTTGTTCTAGTACCATTGGAATCATTGTTAGGCCTGTTTATTGTTTATCAGCAGAAATGTCAAATTTTCCACTTGTCACATAGCTGTATTTCCTCCAGTAGCGTCGGCAGGGGTAGGTATTGCATTGTAGGACTAGGCCTACATAGGATTTTTTTTTTACGATAGATAAGATACAGTGTTTTGAAATTAACACAAAAACAGGTGCAGTTTTTTTAACACAAAATCATGAAAAAATTTTTTCAGAAAAACGGACGCAGTTTTCTAAAATTTGTAGTAAAGTAATACAGTTTTTTGAAAATTTAAACCACATGAGATTCAGCATTTTCAGCAGGCCTTCGCGAAAGAAAATGCTGCCGATCCTACTGAATTCATATCTGCTAGGAATACTAATCAAACTAATTGCTGTCAATATTTGCCACATTATGCATTCAAGAACTTTAGCTCGTTCTAGAACAATTTACTTTCTGCCGTTTGTGTAAAAATCAAAATGCGACCGATATGACTACGATAATGTTATGATGCACATGCTACATACAGATAACGCAACTAATTATGGCTCTACAATCAGAGTGTGAAACGTTCCACCTAATTTTGTTTATTGGATGCTTTTATGAAATTGCGCGAAACAATGAAAGAACACAGGGAACACACGGCTGTATAAATTGGAATAATACGCAGAATTTATTCATCGTGGCTAGAATCACTCATCAGATAATATTATAACATTTCTTGTAACATCATTTTGATTTATGACCTTTTCAAAAAATATGCCAAAGTTACTATATACGTTCACCTTGTATTTTTCATTTTAATATTTTTTCTAGTGGCCATATTTATGTAATGTATTTATCTAAAAAGTTATTTTTATACTCTGGGTATACAAAGCAGCAGCAGCAGCAAACTCGATAAATACATCTTGGTACGATATAATATATATATGTATAATATACTTAATCTTACATGTATTCATGTACATATATAGTAAGGTAAAATTAAAATCTGAATAATTTTGTAATAACAATATACCTGTATCATTATAATCTTTGCCTCAAAAAATCGATTCATATTCATAATAATCGCATATATCTTCACGAAAAGAAATATACTGCTATTACAATATATAGTAGCACTTGAATTTAGTCCAAAAGTAATTACTTGTGTAGTTATTTCTAAAATGTGTTTCAACATTCAAATTGTTTTCAATTTCATCAGTGTCATCAATCCTTATATCAATCCAAACAGGTTATTTTACCCTAATCGTTTATTTTTATCGTCTCTTCTTCCACAGAATTATTTCGATTTTCATGCTCTATAATAATTATATCCACCTATTTCTTCATTTTTTCAACTCCGACTCCAAACTCCATTATAATTTGTACACCTTATAACATAATATTATTAGTAGTAATTAACCATACTGATCAATATCATGCCCACACACCACAAGTGTTGGATTTACTTATTTCTTTATATTTTTTTTGTTCTTTTCTTAGTGTTTTTCTTACCTTCCCGACCACACGATGATATCATGCTAGCTAAGGTTCAAAGTTCAACTTGTATTTCAATCGTTATAAAACTCTTTAACAAAATTTACAAAATCAGAAATAACTTCAGTATTACTTTGTGTACGTATTAACTATTATATAATTAATTAATTATACTTGTTCATACTTGTATAATATCAGAAAAAAGAAACAATTACGTCGCATTCAGCATCCAGCTTCTGTTTTCATTTATTTGTGTAATTAACTTTTCATTGACATTGTTTAAGTACTACTTGTAGTTAATCAAACCTACCTAGTTAAAAGTCTGCATTACGGGTATGCATAATACATGAGTACAGTACTGACTACTGACTGACGATTCTAAGCTGGATTACATATTCCACTCCATTCTACCTTCATGCAAATATCGGAATATCAAAAAGTGCGAATCATATAATTATGTAACTAGCCTATTTTCTCAAAGTCAACGGTTAACAAAAATGTCTGCAATCATTGCTACAAGAAACGAAAGTAGAGTCAAAAACCAAACAAACGAAAACAATAACTGAATTCTCCATACCTGCTCACACAAAATCTGACCACTACGCGACCACTAAAAAAACACAACTTAACAACATAATATGCAATTAGCTAGAGGTTGAATTCCAAGACCTACAATTAAACACTAGAAATATTAGAAAAACGAGAAAAAGTCGCACAAATAATACAAAAGCGGATACCATGCAAAGAAATTACATGTAAATACGATAAGTACCCCCACTAATTTGTGTGCGTGTGAATTTTTCCAATTAGTATAATGTCCTATAATAATTGCCCATAATTTTTCCTATTCCTCAATAGTTTAAATATATATCGTTTTAGTCCATGCGAATTCTCTGGCTCATAAATAAAATGTGAATCTTTCCTAAAAGGGATTATCATAAATATACCCAGAATTACCTGCTTACACGCTGTATCGTTAAGATAATAATCAAGATAATTAGATACTAGTTTGTATACCATGTAGTTATTTAGATACGTGTGTCGTGTTCGTGGCTACAGCTAAATTTCCATTATCAACAATATCATAAAATACATTGGTACAATGCGATTCATTTTACGATTTATTTTTATTCATTTGATTACGTGTTACGTGTATATGTGATATATAATTATATATATATAAATTCTATGTGATTAAAAAATTTAAGCTGGAATTTATATTTACCAGTCCAGACCATATAATATTGAACATTTTGCTATACATATTAATCCTAGATATAAATACGTGTAGTACATACATGTATTTCTTCATTTCATTGGGGGTAGACGAACAACGCGTCCCCTTCAAAACCCATCTAAATAAATAGCTCTTAATTGTGTACTTAGTGATTTAGTAGGAAAAAACCGTCACAATGTAATCGCACCTATGTTTCTTCATAAGAATATACTTTGATCACATAAAAAACAAAGAAACATAGAATATAAATTATTTATACCACATTTCATTTTCATTATACAGGTTATACGTTACAAGGATTCAACACAAGGTCACTAGAATTGGTAATATTCTTTCTCATAGAATTACTTTTTTTCTACATTTTTCTTTCCGACACCACGTCCCAAAGTGCTCCAGTTAGATTCTGTTGCACTGTACTTTTAACACCCAATACACAATTTCGATTTAAACTATATGCCCTCCACAGGTATTCTGCATGATGTGTAGTATACAATACGTTGTCAGTGGCCTCACTACAATATGTAAATTTTATAATTCAATTAACTAGCTTTTCCCCACTAAATACTAAGTAAGTCCCTCCAAACCTTACAGTTTAATGCTTAACTTTTTGGACGCGTGTTTACCCACAATCCTAGCTCTACAATTACGCACACAGATTTCACTCCTATTTAAATATTGACAATATAGTATAATTCTGGCTTGATCAATGTTATATGGTAGGACGATGTACTGCTAAACTTGGTCTTCTAATACACCAGAACGCCAGCTTTTCTATGAACTATGAACTTATCTTAAGATAATAATAACTCACTATAAACAACACTGAATTCGTTTCTCTCACATGCCGAATGAGCAAACCAAATCAAGCCTTACTTTCTACACTAGGTAAGATTGACACAAACCGGTATTAACAACTAGATTCGTAATATGGGACTGTATATTATTGATTGAATCAATTCAGCGATCTCGAACAAATTACTGCTTTTGCAAAG
Source organism: Ptenothrix huangshanensis (assembly GCA_036851915.1). Lineage (NCBI taxonomy): Eukaryota > Metazoa > Arthropoda > Collembola > Symphypleona > Dicyrtomidae > Ptenothrix > Ptenothrix huangshanensis. The sequence continues at coordinate 13,504 of JAAXYX010000147.1, read as the reverse complement.
GCGAGCCGAGAAATCATTAATATTGAAAATAGAAGCAGCATTATTATTATTTATAAAAACTTATAGTAAAATTAATTAGAATTATATGATTATAGTGTATTTGAACTACCAAACCAAGACGATAAGACAAATGGCATCGGGCGAGTGTCGATTTATTATCCTGAATCATTATATATTTTACCACCCTACCTCTTCGTTCCATTAGATTAAATTACTATATTGATAACTAGAGCGAATATTACAAAACCTATGATTATTAACTTAGAGCAGTATTAGGCTTAATTATATTCTATACTTATCTAAATTCATCACTTGTAATGAACACAATCAGATTAAATGGCGTGCAATAAGTTGCATTCAGAATAAATGACAACTCACACATCGCATCGCGTATCTTTACGTTACGTACAGAATATATTTACAACTCTATCATTAATCACTACTACAGTATTTAGACTACGATCATAGGTAGGCTGTATTAATATCCACCTTTTATCAATTCATTGATTCTTCCATGAAAAACGTTTGTTTCGTTAAAATTATACATAAGCTTCCTTTTGTTACTCTTCCTAATCCAAAACATTAAATACAACTAACAGTTAACACATTTAAAAAAATACTATTTACAGAAAACAAAAGCGATGCTCCATTACAATATAAATCATTAAGTAAATCCTATATCATGCTGCCTGTGTTACTCTTCTTTCTACTGTTCGTGATCATAGACTACATTACGATTACATCAACATACTTACATAATTAAGTAACTAGAATTATAATAAAATTACACTTTACTACCAACAACTTTGTATTCCGCAGTTACTATTATTGAAACAGTATTTTATTTATGGACACAATACGTTCTACCCAATGGAATCCAGAGTCGGAAGAACATTCACAATACGATCGACTTATTAAACATACTTCGTACACATAACTAATTATGATTTTTTGACAGCGCGAACTGTCCCACAATACCCTTTTTGGGTAATCTAACATAATTCTCCACCGTGGATCTCCAACCTCTGCGATTTATTTCAAACAACTTCGTCATAATTAGATACACCTACATATTTCCTCAGCATCAAGACAAAGTCAATTAAACAGGATATGAGTGAATTAATATCTCGAGTACATATAACATGCTTCTTAATTATATAATTATAATATTACTGTATCTGTTATTATTAATTATTTATGAATTCATCGACAATTTGCTGCACTGCTTTGATCATAGTACTACAAGTATTGGAGAAACTCAAATTGTTGCTCAATGTCGTTTGGTACATTGCATTTGTGATGGGAGTTTTCATTTAAGACTAAAATCTATGGGAGAAAAAAATACTCTCGAGTATTGCTTACAATTAATTGCACGACTTTTCAGGGAAGGTGCCACGATGAATAAGCAGATAAAAAATAGTTGTTTTAAATTTAAAACTGTAATTTTGAAGTTAATCAATCTGAACGTACTCTACTACACGAATTTAATTAATAGAAGATAATAAAAATAGTAATTATGATTAAAGATAGAAACGAATTTTTATCAGCAGCCAATAATGATGCACTTGACCTAAGAATTTTGTAACTACAGTGAAATCTGGTTGTAACGACAACTCAGGGGACCAATTTTTTCACTCGTCGTTATACGGAGATGACGTAAAAGACTGTAACGTCAACGACAGATTTGCTGACGGGGAGGTCATGAGCTGTCGCTGAAGCGAAATTGACGCTGGAACGAGATTTCCATGTATAACCATATTTTTGAATATCTCTTATCCCTTTATACCAAATTACTACAAAGTTTGTGATACAATTATTTCGATTTGAATAATTTAGAAAGATGATAGTTAAACATACACAAATATTTGCGCTACAATGAAATTGTACAGCGAAATGATTTGTAAAACTGCGTCAGTAAAAATTTTTTAAGTTAGTTAAATGTAATTAATACTATCCCACAATGTAAAGCTAAATCTTTGAATTCAATTCTGCCCATTTAAATACTGCACATATTCATAGACCCTATTTCACTACGCTAATATTTGTTTTGCTGATGGTGACGGAAAATGTGCAGAGGTATTGCGAAAGAGTGCAAATCAAAAATAGTGCTTAACTTTTTTTTATAACTGCTCGAATAAAATACGTAATCAAATACACTCAAGTAAAGGTTTCATTCCATATTCTATTGCTAGTAATTACATATTTACGTACAGTTTATAAAGCTTATATACCCATATATATCTATATATAATAATTGGTGATGGTATTAATTATTTCATATTTCTCAATTTCGTCTGTATACAGTTTTAAGAATGCATCTTCTCAAATAACATAAACGATCGACCGCACAAAAACATTCAATAACTAGGTGTAGTTATCAAATTGTAGCTTTTGATACTAGCAGAGAAAAAAACTTCTACTTAATTATGTTCTTTGCAATTTGTAATTACCGCTACACTGATTTCAATTCGCTGAACAGAACAGCAAAGAATTGAATTCAAAATAGAATAAAGATCTATTTTGTTTATAACGGAGGAAGGGACTTAACGAAAACGAAACTGCAAAAATATAAATTAAAAATTATTACAAAATAAGTTCTACCCGCTAAAACTGACAATGAGATAACTGAATACTTTATAGCTTTGTCATTACAAGTATGAGAAGAGAAGACATTATTTTATCCGTATTTAAATTTAAACACTGAAACCATAATATCGAGTAAATGATATACTAGGTGCCTTTGATTTATATAATTGTTGACACTACAGCGAAGGACTTGATTTTCGGAATTATAACTCCAATATTCCATATTTTGTAAAATCTTCCACATCCTGAAGTTTCTTTCATACATAATTATATCCTCAATCGACGTGAGTTGTCCATGTTTTATATTTTATATGTATCGAGAGTAGTAGTTATATCTGATTAGTTATAAGTATTATCATACACTATATTCTTCACGTATTATTATTACTTCGTGTTCTTTACCAGTTGTCCACATAGATAAATTCGACGTCCATGTATAACACAAACAGTAAACTCCGTGATTAATATCATTAATTACTTATAGCGAGATACTTAAATGTTCGAATTCAAATCCCGAATTCGAAGGTAGAAAATATGATCTCTTGAGTTTTCGCACTGTAAGCTTAATGTGAATATATATTGAATTTTGCCGTAAAATACCTCTGCCTTCTACCGAGGTCACGATACGTACTTAATTTATATGATTTACTTGGTTGGTGGAGAAAGACTAGGAAGAGAAGAGGAGTTAAACTGTTCACCGCAAGCCTATTTAAAGTTATTGAACTTTGTGTTGAATTACTTGAATTAATAAAAATTGATAGTTTTTCAAAGATTCGTTTGAATGCACCGGTTAAAATAACGAAAGTATGCGCAGTTATCTTCAGTTGTGTTTCAATAACTGTTCCTTTTTAAAATCATCTCTTGAGTTAGTTCATCCATTGTTCAATTGACTCCTCCACTGTCAGTTCGCCAACTGCTACTAGCCACTCATTTCATCCATAGTAATGACATCGCAGAAGACAAAGATATTTGAGTTTTTTTCAGGCAAACAACAGACCGTAAGGTAAATATCTATAATTTTAACGTAAGCAAAACTCAAACCGGTAGGCTGTTTTTTTACAATTCCACGTAGACCAGAGTTTTGTTTGGATCAATCGTCGAGTTTCTATCTTGCTCTACCCAGCTGACGATGGATTTGGTAGATTTTATGCGACACTTACATCTCATTAATCCCACCATCGGGGACCCCGTGCTTGACTTTTTCCAAAACTTTGTTCACAAACTCCGTCGTGTGTCCACCGATTTTGTGCCCAGCTGTCAAAATAATAGCATAAATGCAATTAATGGGTTGAACCTGTAGGTATAAACTTACAACTACAATCAAATAATCTAAGTTCAGGATTACGAAGTTAGATACCGTACGTATCATAAGTAGGTAAAATGTTAACTCACTTATCCCGTGTTTAGAGATTCTCTCCACTCTGGCGGCCAAGGGCTCAGCAACATTTTCTGCAACTCCATCCATCGTTGCAAACATCATATGTCTTGTTTGCTCAATGGCGGATATAAGTCGCTCTGAACAATTCAAGATACATTATGTTAAGTACTGAAAAAAATCTACGACAAGAAATTTCATTTTTCCTCCATTTCTTCACACATCCATAATAGGAACCGACGCCCTCAAAGAAGAAACCAATAGTTCGCATTCAAATTGCATGGTGCCAAATTTTAATAAATAATACTGTTACCTATCTTATTCTAGACAAGAGTCACCTACTCTTGCATTCCTATAAATCGAAAATGCCAAATCTGGTTTGCTTCCCACGGAAAAGAAAGATCGTATGAAAAATAGGAAAAAATCATGAAGTTAGGAGAAGAAAAGGTTAAGACAAGATAAAGTAGCATAATGGACGTAAGTTAGAGAAGGCTAGCTAAAATATTGCAGATACGGTCTATAACGCTTGTCTGAAAAAACTAGAAACAAAGTAGGTAACTATAGTAGCTTTACGTTTGTTGCAACAACATTGTGTGAATAATCTCATGCATTTTGCCACTGTCATTTAGTTGTTGTAACAATCTTACTGTGTTCTTGTTCCAATCCGTAAAGCTTGAGCTTGTTTGCCTCGTGTTGAGCTTTTTTCTTCAGTCGGCAGGCTCTGTAAATATAAGAGGAAAGAAATAATAATCACTAACCCACATTAATCTACTAGGCTAAAAAACAGATTTACTCCGCGGAATTATTCGCATGAAACGCAAGCTAAAACTTTGAACTTAAGGATAAAATCACCACGATTGTAGTCTGGTGACTTCCAGTTGCTCAAGGGGAGTTCAGATTAATTCCCATTTATTTTATCTATTTAGTTTGCATATCTATATCATGAAAAAGTAAAAATAAAAAATGCAAAAAACCTCGAAGCCAGCTTATTTTTCTCCTTTCTGGAACGTGACTTGATTGCGTTAGGAAGATCAGCAACGGGAGTCATTTCTGCAATGATTTTATTTAATCGGTCCAACTCCTTGCCGATTGCCCATAATTTTCGGGGATTAGGGGTAAGATCATTTCCGTCGCCCTTCCTTGCTTTTCCACTAAAATACAAAAGGAATGAGATATAAATCAGCGATATTCGCTGCGACATGCATATATAAAAGGCTCAATGACGTCACGTAAGCCACCCACTTGAAAATTCATTGTTTAACCTTGCTGGACTTAAGAGACCATACTTTCCAATTAAAACGGAATCTTGCTAGCACATTGACAGCCCAGTGGAATAATTATATGTGATTATAAACAGAGCATAATATGCTTAATGCTTACCTATGTTTGATGCCTTGAATGTGGCACAAAGGGCTGAATACAGGATCAGTTGGTCGATGCAGCACATGAGGATCTTCTTGAGTTGGAGCTAAAACAAGCCTTTGTCCCTTGGGGCCTTTAGCTTGGACGTTGTACTGCCAAAAGAATCGTTCACGACGAGTCCCACCTGTACTTCCCGCGTTACTTTCAGTATCACTAACCTCGGATTCTGTTTTGGGTACCACAACAAACATGTTTGACACCATTTGCAGTCGCATCATGTTACCTTTGCCAAAATATTTGTAGTAATAGCGATGAAACATACCTTCGTCACTAGAGTCGCGATCGCTGACATCATCTGAGTCGAAACCTTCATCCATAGATAGGGAGAACTCCCTGCCTGGGCTGAGGACATCTGCCAAAAATGAAGTAAGTAAGAGTTAACAACACCCACACGGTGACCAAGAATCACAAGACAGTGACTGCAGCCACAATGCCATCTCTAATTCAGTGTATCTGTAAACATACCTGCGGAGATACTTGAAGTAGATCCGGCTTCAGCTAATGAACCGGTTGACAAAAGATGAGGTCTGGGGTCTCGGCGTGACCAAACCTCTTCGCGACGACGTTGCCAAGCTTCCCATCCATTGTGCCCTTGACCTGATGGAGCAGACGAGGATAACCTAGGACTCCCCGGCCCCGGTGATGGTGACAACATAGATCTTGGAAGAGACTGGCCCAGTGGGCTAGGATCTGGTGATTCCAGAGAATTCTGTAATTCTCGTCTTAACAGGAGTTCGCGCAGGCCACCCGAGTTGCTAACGCTATGGAACATCCAAAAAATAGTAGAATTGGAATACAGAATCGTTAAAAACGGAGTATAACTGATAAAATCTCTGCTCTGGATTCAGAAATAAACAAACAATGGAAAATTGCGTCAAAACAAGGAAGAATTCAATTCGTTCCACTCACCTTGATGGTTGAGGTGTAGGATTGGAAGTAGACGGAAGTGAATTGACAAAATTAATGTCGGAAGTCAATGTCAAAGCTGGTTGCATTAAAGTTTGCTCAAGGATGGTGCTGACAACAGGAACGCTGGTTCCAGGAGCAGGGAGTATTTTGGTGTTACCCAAGGGAGGGAAAGAAGATGATGGTTGCACTTGAAAAGGAACAAGGTCACCATCGGGATCTAAAGGATTGGCCCCAGCTGGTGTTTGGGGGGACGGTGTGGCCTCTAACGGCGGCACCGAATCTGCTGGCCAGTACAGATCATCAAAATTTAGCCCATCCAAAAGTGTGTCCGCATCAGGGGCATTCAATTCTGCAAGAGTAGGCTCAAGCAAATCGCTTCTTTCCACTTTAAAGATGTCATCATCATCCACTGCCATGGATAATTTTGACAGTTCTCCTTCCATAGATAACGGGTCCATTTCTTGATTGCTCTGCATTTCCACCGAATCCATAGCTGGATCAAAACTAATGTTTACATTCAGACCATTCCAACCAGTTTGTGAAAAGGCTGCGTTTGTGATGATACTATTGGGGTTTAGAATCCAATGTTGTGGCTCTTGAGCGGTTCGCCTTGGAATAGGCATTCCTAGGGGGCTGGACGGACCCATAGACAATGGGCTCAACGTTCCAGGACTTCCAAGCATTGGGCTTGATGGACTATTTTCACCTGACTGAGATTTCAGCAAACGCTTATTAATATGAACTTGAAGTAATTGCGACATTCTCAATTCGGAGTCGCCCCGAAATTATTTCTTCTTCTCTCCTATAACCGCTTCCCCGTTCCGATTTTCTTTTATAACAATTTATTCCTTTCTCGCTTTTACTTTTTCTTCAAACTTTCCTTGGGTCCCCGACTTATTTTCTCCGTTCCAATCAGTCACACGCGGCGATTAGCGCTGATAATCTGATGTTAAAACAAACAAACAATTTCATCGTATGTAATCCATATCTTCGTGCTACAACAAACAATAAAACACGAATTTACTGAATTAAATTTGAGCTTGAATTCCATTTCGCAATTTCTCAAAAGAAAAACAGTAAAACTCCCAATAATTCCTCGCCTCTATTAATTCCCAGGGTAAAACGACCTAACTAGTAATAATTCCCCGCCTCTATTAATTCTTGGGTCTGAAGAATAATCCCCCGGGGAATTACTAAAAGTTTTACGGTAACAAGAAAATACTGAAAAATAACGGCATGGATAGATATAACCCACAATATATTGCAAAAAAGGAAGTGGATACTTTGCCTACAACATTTAAACAGGGACTGATTACTTCGCCTGCGGATCGTCATCATTTGCTTAAGGTATACCTTTTTTATATCTATTTTGCTCTGATTCCCAGGATAATAATAACTAGGTAATTGGTTTTTATAGATCTCTATCCGAACCAAAAATAAAATATGTAGGCAACCCAATATTGTTCCTGTAGGCCATTTTTAGAAACGTGTACGAGGTATGGGTTGTTGGAAGAGATTGTAGGCAAATTATTAGCTTTTGTAGGCGAGCTAGTGTGATGCCAGAAAGAACGAAATAGATCCATACAAGCTAGAAAAGCTCTAATTAAACTCAGTACTGGAAAAATCCCAAAGATGCTATGCCCTGTAGTCTACAGTCTGTCCTTCGACGACTTGGAAAGTTCGAAGACCATGACATAAAATCAGATGCTCGATTAATCATCTAATCGTTACTTATTTCACAACTAATTGCAATTCTGCAAACTTTCGTCCTACGTATCGCTTCATAATAAAAAGGTTTAATTATATTACCCTCAATCAGATCCAAAACTAATTAGCCTTCATTTAGTTTGACCTTTCGGTTCTACGCTCGTGCAGTATACTCTGATCTTTTCCGCCTACCCGACATTCTGCATGACTAGCCTCTAAATGAATAATACACTACTTGCTACATACCTACATAAATACATACATGGCTATTTAAAAACGACAAGAAAGGTCTCTGGAAGTCAACGTGAGTGAGTCTCTTATTACAACTTTACACCCAACTACCTTCTGTTCCATTTCCTTCGCGTCAACTTGCCCACTGCGTCAAACAAATTGACAGTTCACTTCACAAAATGAAACGCTTAACCAAAACTTTGGTAAATAAAATTCAAAGTTTTGCATTTATATAGGTAAAAATTCCTTGAACGAGAATGAGAAAGGGGAATACAAGCAAAAAAGCACCACCACCACACTTTCCCACAACGAGTAAAAACCAATTGTTACAGTGGAAAGTGGATGTTAATGTATGTATGTACTTTCCTGTCCATGTCCATCATATTTCCGATACTCAATTTTCTACGTCCTCCAAATACTGGCTACATGACGTAAAATTTTTCCCGACACAGACATTCTTTCAACTTCCCATTACCCGAACGAAAAGGATGCAACGGAAAACAACAAACGAGATGAAACTGGAAACTAAACATGCCTGATCACGCCACTGTATCGTAACTTGCTTCTTGTATTCCCCATTCATCATTTTCCATTCGATGAATAATTGTTTACGCATCAAATAAAAATATCAAGGCCTACCAGCACGAAAGCTAACACAAATCTACCAGCAGACCCAAGGCAAATAGAATGATTGTCTAATTTAATTGATCTTAAATTGTTTTTAATTTTGTTTAACATGCAAAAATTATAATAACTGTCAGATATGATTCATTCTCATTTTTGTTTACTCCTGGTTTCATTTTACCCTAAATATTTTCCTTGTTTCTCGGAATATTTTGTTATAATCACGTCAAATCCCAGGGCAAATAAAAACTTTACGCTTCACTAGGTAGGTATTTACAGAAAGTAAAAAATTGGGTAGAGTTTGTGCATTTACCCTTACTCTTAAATAACTGTAATTTCTATTGATCACAATTTAGTGGCTGACTAATTATAATTCCTTTAATCTACACTAATTAAATACTTTACTGACACCAATACCTGACAAACAACCCACAACCAATAACCAAAAGCAACAAGGATAACGACCAGCAAAACCACAATGACAATGACAACAAAAATCGCATTCAAACTGAAAATACATTTAAACTTTATTGCTAATCGCTAATCAATCACAGGCCGCCCAGGTGACATATAATTACCAACAAGACACAATCAAAATGACGATACAGCATTTAATTAAATATTTCAACGTCGAACTTACAAAAATACCACAAAAATTACAAATAAAAAGAACGTAGTGTTAAATGATGGGAAAAAGTCAAAACCGCGACCAGGAACATACGGCTGATGGCATAAATAATAATCGGCCCCATTTTACTAGCTGTATTTGATTACTACTATTGAAACTAATTTTAAACTGGAATAATCACTGAGTACCTGTGTAATTACTTAGGTACCTACTTGCAAAACTTGTTGGAATTGCATGTGGCTAATATTGTCGCGCGTTAATCTGTTCACCCAGCTACGTCACTCATTCTCCCACAAACCCCACTCCGAACTTTAGCATTGCGATTGTCTCTACCTTACTATTCTATTTGCCTTGACTAGTACAGCATCTGAACCTTGAAACCTACAAGGAACAACACCCATGAATGTAACATTATCGCTCATCGTCCACAGCAGGGTAAACATGAATTGTGTTTATCCCAATATAGCAAACAAATTGAGTAGCAATACGCTGAATAAACCTTTTGTCTCTGTCTGCATCCTCTAGCACTCCGAATTACTCCGATTCCAGGGTCTGACTATACCGCCTTACGACAGACAATAACACATGTTGTGTTCTTCCCCTTCGCACGATCGTAAATAAGTTCCATAAATGACGGTATGCTTGTTAATTGTGTAGTTCCTACACTCTCCGAAATCAATTCCTCTCTTACATATTTGTTTGTCATCTAAAACGAGTAACAAATGAGTCTAAGTCCACATACAACCCAAGCAATTCTTTTTTCTGTGAAGCTAACCACCTTGAAAAAGATAGAAAAATAATGAGACTACTACTTGGAGCAAGAGCATCAATCCCATCGTCCTTTGAAGCCATTAAAAAAAATGCTATTACCTTCCCTACGGTCAAAGAGGTTAGCATAGCAGTCACTCGCGGTTCAAATAGGATAGCTCATAGTCATCATTAACATGAATCCGTCACAAAGAATTGTTTCCAAATTCCAAACTAAATACCTACATATCCACGTATCGATCCTACAAGAAAAACTATGCAAAACTACTTTTCCTGCATCCACTGACAAGTATTATTGTGTAAATAAAAATACTTTACGTTAATCCAGGATTAAATTTTTCGTTGGGTAGATGGGTTAGAGATGAGTGACCGATGTAATTAATGTTTAATTTAAGATGAGTTGCCTTAACTCATCTCGAGATGGTTAAAAACTGATCTCGAGATGGTTACAAACTCATCTTAAAGATCAGATAACTCTTCTTGTTTCTAGGAGGGATGTTAGACGCTGAGATCCCTATCCTTCTAATTAAATGTTAACAATTTTGAGGGGGTCATATTCCTGTAATGTTAAAATAATTGCGAGGGGGAGGGTTCCGTATATTACAGGGATTGAAGGTTTAATAATAAATTTATTCTAAAATATGTCGCTGCTGCTACATCCGTATGTACATAGAGGTTTCTCCACTACTTTTACCACCACAGCTCTGCTGAAGAAAAAGCAAAACAAAATAATCAATGAATGTGAATGTGAATTCGTACTTGATTTGACATTCAGTGATTCAGTTCATAAACAAGAGGAGAAAGATGAAGCAAGAGCACTCTCAATTTTCATGAGCATGCATATGTACCTACTAATACTAAACACGAACACCGTGTTGAGTTCAACCATTTGATCATTTTGATGGTCAATGGTACTTTTAATAGCTATCAAATGTTCATTCACGGACACAGCGATGCATATGAGGTTTAATACCCACATCTACCCCATGCTCCTGCACTCCAGAAAATTCCTTTGAATTTCAAATGCAGCCTGTAAGAACATAATTACCTACTAGTTCATTTTTTAGAGCATGTATGATTGATGATTTTTTGAAAAATGTCTATGACAGCCTTATTTAAATAACTCTGCAACCGGAGACAGTTTTTAAAAAAATCGTTCATATCATTACCTATGTTTGATGTCGCTAAAAAAATTACTCACTCACAATACAATACGTGTCCAGTACGCATACAGTATGTACTGTGAGTAGAATTTTTTGTTTATGAATTAGGATTAGGCACCATGATTCATCCTCTAAAAAAATGAAGAGTACCTACATGGATGCTAAAGAAAAATCGATTTAAGATTCGATTCCAATTTCTAACGTTTAAAAAGCCAGCTTACCAACTGTTATTCATGATCCGACAAGGAGATAGGAGATGCACAATTATTTTCCTTTCAGCTCTATTGTAAATATAGATAAACCAATGTGTACAAGTACAACCTATTTGCTATGCACGAACATTCGATTCAATACATCATTATCAATATTCACTTTGCTTTGACTCTCCTTTGCCTTTTAAGCTCTTTCATTCGTCATCGTTTAGGTATTTTAAGCTGGAGTCCAAAAACCATGAGATAACTTGAAACTTTACTTGAGCATTTTTCACACTTACAGGATATATAATAATAAACATCTCCAACACATGAAATCAGTATTGCACCCTCTCCATCTTTCCTTCGAGAACGATCTAAACTTGAAATATTTCAATATTCACTCTTCCAATTCCAAACCAATTCAATGCACTTGACATTTGCAATTGCAACGCGTCCAATTCTAATTACACTACTTACTAAGTAATAATGATAAAAATAACTACAAGAGTAGTTGAGGATTTCAGTTTCAAGTTAGAGCACAGAGTGTCGAGAGGAATCTCCACATGCGTTCGTCTAGCTCTACTGCTAGCTCTCACGCTGGCACTAGGCACTAGCAGTAGTAGTCTGTCTATTGTTGAAATATTTGTTGGGATTTGGAACAAAGAACTAGGAAATGTTCACTGCACTGTTTTGATTACTCTTTTTGGTTGTTGTGAGAGTGAGGAAATTGTGTACAGCTCTGCGTCGTATTATTATTACCACTGTGTGACTTAACTCGCTCACTGCTCCAAATGCCTCTGTGGCTCTTTACTCCTCGCGATGGTGGCTGCCTCATTGTCATGCGCCACCTCAACACACACACACAGTCACACTACCACACCAGACCACCGATCACACGGAATACCGTCAAACCCCGACATAGCGCCCCATTCCAATCACAAATACCGTACAATTACCTTACCCTTCACCCAACTCATCTCGTTTCCTCATTCTATTTTCCCTTATCTTCCCGTCCCTACTCGCCTCTACACTTTTATCCNCGTGACGTAATACTTGAATCACCCCTTATCTTCCCGTCCCTACTCGCCTCTACACTTTTATCCAAGAGGGGATCATTTTGCTCCCCCCCCCCCACGACCCTATCCTTATACATAACCGTACATACGGAAAAAATTCAAAATGGCCGCCGTAGTATATTTTTGCCCATAGAAGTATTTACGAGAGGAACAGTCACTTTTTCCCGCAACTGCATGGTCTGACGAGCACTCTGTCCAAGTGGGTATTTATAGCCTTAAGCTGTGTTTGGCGAGTTGTGTGGCAGAGGTCCTCACTTTCAGCTGTTTACAATCACATCCATTGGTTGAGAGCCAAGAGAGCAGTTTTGAGGGGGCGTCCATAAATGACGTAACCCCACATTCTTATCCACTTTTCAGTGTTTTCAGTATATTACTCTTCAGCAGTAGTTGACATTCCTCCACAAAAAATGTAAACATTGTGTATGGAATTCTGCATGGTATGGGATATGCTATGGGATTGAATGCGGAAATAAATTGATACATTTAGTTCTATAGATGGATGGCGCTAAAAGCGAATCTCCAGCAATCCGCAGAAACTTTTTCTGCAGGTGTAGAGTAGATAGTGTGGTGGTGTGGTGTAGATTATTATTGCGAGTGCGATAGCAGCGGGAAGGATTGCAGTGGGACTTCTGTTGTTTTGCAACCCTCTTGACCTTGACTATTTTCTGGAGCCGCGGCTGTTTACCTCTGTCCCTTTCATTCATCATTCCTTTCTTTATTATTCTATGTTATGTATTTATGCCAACAAGTAACAAGTCAGAAAAAGTTTTCCAACAAATAAACTATTTGCATAAAGTAAATCCACAAAAATAATGATGTAC
>JAAXYX010000146.1:0-60343 GCA_036851915.1 Ptenothrix huangshanensis | reverse complement strand
CAAAAGCAGTAGCAAAGGAAATAATTATATTATTTGAAATATTGAGTGTAGTTGTTAATTTTATAGAACGAATAATAATTGTATAATTATTATTCGTTCCCTATGGTAATCTCTCACTACGTAGTCAAGGTTAGTCGTGGAGGAACGAAGAAAATCTGTGGGATGGTGTTACACATGTTGGTAGGAATCCTTTGATCAGTATTTGATGAATGTCATCAGTAAGGAGTGAGAACCAGAACTAGAACCAGAAGAGAAGAGAGAACTAGTGTAGGTATGTATTTCTAGACAGCGTGAACAATGCATATGAAGTATGTGTTGCGAGTGCGAGAGAATTTATAACGTCAGAAAGTTGCGTGGGAAGAAGGGAAGGTAATGCAAGGTAAAATGTTGGTGACTTTGGCATTGGCTTTGCATCGCTATTGCCATTGTCATTTTCATTATCATTGTCGTCGTATGAAAGTATGAAGTAATGGTATTACCATCACTCAACGAGGAGAGACATTGTATGGTGTATCCGTGTTGGGGAAACTAGGATACCATTCTGCCGGCTATTATTAGGGCGTTATCTTTATTTATTTATCTTGCTGCTTCTACGTTCTTCGTCTTCTCGAAGACTCTGGACTCTTGAATATCAATATCAAAGTTTCAGAGGCTCAACGCACTTTAATCAGTTCAATGGACATAAGTTGTTCTGCGGAATTGATATTATCCATGCAGATTATTGATAAAAGTTTGTATTAATGCATGTAGTTGCGTGTGTTGATAAATTGTCAGTGGAAAAGAGATGACAAAATGCTAATTGGTGTCTCTAAGTGATGAGCGCAGTTAGAATGCGTCTCATTAAAGTTATCCGACCCTGAAACGCATCTCTCATCATCGAAGATACGCTTTTGATGCGGTTTCGATGCGTTTATCTTCATAAATACATAAAACAGGATTAGAATTTTCGACTTTTAGATGCGTTGTTTTTTACTTTTTGAAGACGATTTGGTTTTTACGGTGTACCAACGTGCACTTTCTTTTGCAATTGAAATTTCGTAAGGCATTCGACTGTTCCCAACCGTCCCAACGTGATTATCACTGAGCACTCGGTTCCTCATTTTCTACCAAAAATTTCCGTTCTAAAGCCGTTAACGGATGCGCTTGAGTGCAAGCGTGCATATTTATGTAGGCACTAGGTCTGTGTATTAAGGAAGGTTTGATTACCTATATTTACATGGGTACCGTCGCCATCGCCACGTGATTTTGATTTTTAATGTCATTGATGTTGTGAAGGAATCGGTAAGGTTGGTTCTGGTGTAGGTTCAGTTCATGAAGGCTCGGAGGATGAAGGAGTAATAGGGAAGGTGATTTGAAGACAGTGCTGATAACTTTGTACGTAATTAGCTCCGTTCCTTTTCCTTCCTGGAACGACAAAGACCACGGATTAGAAGTATAATTATATTTATTTACTGTTAGATAGCATTATGCCAAGTACACATTGAATGTTGCAAGAGAATGTTGGGTTTATGGTGCATTCTATACAACTATGTACACTTCGTTTTGTTAGCTTTTTTTGTTTTGTTTTTTTTGTGCTAGGATAGTGATAGTATTTTGACTCGACGAGAAGAGCGAGAGTACGATAATTACTGGCTGATATTGTAGATGGTAGTGATGTGATATTTACTTGTAAGTTGCAAGTTGTATAAGACTGTGAATCAAGTTTGTTGATGTTGTTGACGAAACTAGCTGCTAGTAATAGTGTGTCATTGTGGGATGAAATATAATGGTAGCCTAGAGATTGACATGTTTTGATACAAGACCAAGGCTGGCTTTGTATTATTCTATTTCACTTGAGATTTTATGTAGGGTAGCTCCTCTGAACCTGAACGCGGTAGTAATGCTCGGGTTACCGGAGTTGGTCCGTACTAGAATCGTTGCTACTGCTGTTGGGGCGAATTCAGTCAGCTTGAAATTGTAAAGATGTCAGATTCTTTACAGGCTTCTTGCAGTCGAGGAAAGGGTTGTTTGGCACAAACCGATCATGGAACTAAATATGATTCGTAACTAGTGCTAAGATGAAGTGAATGTTATGGAATCATGTCTGTTTTCATCTGGAAAATGTGCTGACTGTATCTTTCTGTAAGATTGCACAATTTCGTTGCAATATTTTTAAATCAAGCAAATGATACAATTCTTCAATTTGGACATTTTTTAGTTACAAAAGGTTTCCTCGGGACATTTTTTTAATTCAAGAAGACATGATAAATATGTACCGGATAATTACTTCATATTGGAAAATATTCTCAATACGTTTTCCCAAGTTTGAAGTGTCCTAATAGTATAGTTCTTAGGATTTGCTGATTCTTCATTTGTAGCAATTTCCTTTAAGGAAATTACTGTACAATTACCGAGAATATAAAGTCTGAACAGCAGTTGTTACACGTAAAAACTTAACGTTTACTTTTCATTTCATGGAAAAGTTGTAGCAGCATCCTCGGCACCTTCTGCTTGTCCCGGAAGAATATTGGATAGACACCTATACGATTTGTGCAAGCTGATCAAATTATGAGAACAGGGAGAAAAAGGCTGAAATGAAAGATGATTTTAATTGTAATGTTTTGTGAGTCTGAAATATTCATAAACCCGATTGTCGAATTTGTGAATTATAGTTGGTGGGAGCCGGAGGAAATTACATCGGTTCGTCGTCGAACTTATCTCCTGATTTCCGTCCACGCGCGAGCTCAAATGCTAGTTCTTGTGGACGTCTTAGTCCTATTATTAGTAGAGAAAACGTTGATCTCCATGACAATCAAGTACCTCCGATGAGTCCTTGGGGTGGTGACTTTTACACCACGTCATCCAGTCATTATGAACGGTAATTGATTTGAACGCACTTGAACACGGATGAGTAATCAAACCTAGAAATGGCTGATTGTATTATTTAAGTTTATCATCATAGGAGAGCATGATTGGAATTACTAGAAATTGACTTTAAAATGTAACTTAATCAGGTACATTGCTGAAGAAGCTTTGGCTGGTAATCTTGCTAATAATATGAAGTTGGGTGAGCCATTAAACAGTCCAGAATTTGTTGGCTTCCATCATAGTCCAGGTGGAACTGTAAACAATGAGCAGGTAAGCATTTCCTATCTCTGTCGATTTTCTTTCTCTAACTTTACTCAGCAACTCCAGTATGTATACACAATGGGATGAGAATGTTGTGATAACAATTACTAATGGATTGCAGTTTGCGTTGCCAACTGCTGCTAAGCGATGTAGAGGTATTTAACAAGTAAATTAATTTTACTATATAGGCTTACGTGACTCCACCTCCTCAGCAGCAGCATCAACAGCAACAACACCAACAGCACCACCAACACCAGCAGCAGCAGCAATTCCAAAACGCCGCCGCAAACATCGGGGTAATCGAAACATATTATTAAGGAATGATCCTACCTTAATGATAATGGATTAATTGCGCATCACTTTCACAATGACTTACATATTGTGTGATATTCATACTCAATTTGAAGGATTTGATTTGTACTTGACGACTGTTACTTAAAATGTTCTAGGAAGGGGAATATAGATCATACGGATTCCCCCCACAAACCCAAGAACCAGCAACGCCACAAGTCGGTGGTGTTGTGCTTGTTGTTAACAATCGGAACATTGAGGCTAACCACGTGAATCACGGCGAACCGAAGGCGGATCTGGATTTTATTGAGCACATTGATTCATCATTTGATTGCAATGTCGAGGAAGTTCTTCAGAGAGAGCTCAGTTTAGACGGTGAAATTGATTTCAATTTTGGTAATACTCATCCCAGTATACCACTTTACATTCAACAAGAACAATTGAAACAGCAACTCCATCGAAGAGAACAAATGGAACAGCAGCACCAACACCAACATGGTGAGCACCATTAGTCACACTACGTAACGAAGAAATAACTAACTGTAAACGTAGGTATTTTGAAAAGTACATACGTCGTTAGCTCCCAAAAGCCGTGCAGGAAAATGCATCCAGAAAAATTGGTATAGTTTCATTGTGTTAATTTGTTTTTGATTTCATTTCTTCTTATCAAACTGGTAGTGTCGTTGATCACGTGTCACGTACGCAGTGTCGTCCGGTGAGTAGTAAATACGTCGCAGTCTGTATAAATGAATTATGGAAATTTTAGCATTGCAAATATTGTACTTTGTACTGGGTGAGGACCTTCCAGTTTCTCATTTTCTGTCATCAACAGTTTAAAATTAAGGCAGAAACTCAAGTCACTTCAGTTTGCAGTAGCTGTTGGTTGATTCTGGGTTTGGATTTGTGAACGTGAGGAGCGCCATGTGCGTGCTATAGTTGTCTTTGCATGAATGTAATTATACATAGGTTTACCCATGAAGATAGGTGCATAGAGTGATCTTGAGTACACTTTGTCTTGTTGCTAAGGTAAACACTATTTTTTTGTGTTGATAAATATTGTAATGAAGACAGATGAAGATACTAAAATGCGTAGATGTGGGTTCATGGAAGCATGTTGAAGGTTTAGAGTTTAACCTTTGAACTGTGCGGAATGAGAATGATTTCTCTACGGTAGTATATACTATATCCCTACGTATGCTTTACAGTTGTGCGGTTGTGCTTCAGTAGGAATAGACGAGTAGGGAAAACAAAAGGACAAGCATGTGTATCAAAATTAATTTCCATGTCATGTCTCAAGAATTTTATCCTTATCTCAATTTTCCGTCTTCGCTTCCAGTCCCAGTTGCAGTGCGCACAGATAGTAGTAAATAATCGCACAACAATATGTAGTATTTCATATTGTAGTTTATCGCATTTATGATTGTTACTGTAAAGTGAAGAGCAGTAATTGTTTAAGTAGTTTTTGACGATTTGAGAAAGCCAGAAATCGGAATCGGAACTGCGCTTTATAAAATCAAAATCAACATTATATTGCTGGGGATGTAATTTTTCCAGCTTGTACATACGTGTTTTCTATACGTATAGTCAACGTACAAGTATGAATATTAATTGTGACTGCGCTACAATCACTACACTGGAACTTCGTTAGCTTATCATAATTAACTATATCATCCCATATCAGAGGTCCACTTTGTTCTGATTCTGACTCTGGTATTTTTTCATTAGTGCGTAAAACATTTAGATTGAATAAGATTTTGAGAAGGTACTTCTGTCTGTGAACGTGTGCATACGCATTTTGTGCGTGTGTTTTTCTGTTCTCTATAAGAAAGTTAAAGGGAGCTACTTAGTCTATCAGTGTATAATCTGTAATCGGTACATTAGATTTAAAATCCCATCAAACCATAAGCATAGCTACACGGGAGTGAGTAGAACATAAAAAAGTTTACGATGTCTTTAACTTTTGAGATTTGAGAATGGGAATATTATGAAGTGTATCATCATCGTAATACACAATCTTATTAAGTAAAACTAAAGCAATTTATTTCCATTCCAGCGTAAAGTGTGAGAGTGTGGAGAGGCGGATTTTTTAATTTATTACCTGAGATGAGAATATGCTGTTGTTATTTGTTTTGCCTGCTCCGTTTTTTTTCCTTTGCGTAGGTGTCAAAGTAAGATAAACAAACAACTGTAGGAGCTTTACTATGTAGTTTAGTACGGCTGATTCTAATCAGCCCATTTATTATATTAGAGTGAATTATACTGCATTTGAATTGAGAGTAGAGTAGAGTTTATGGAAGGTTAACTGATTTTGATTCTGATCCTTATAATCGTGTTTACGCAGTGTTGTAAAATAGAAAATTTGATGCATAATTTACAGTTCAGAATATAATCTTAGTTTAGTTAATTAGATTGAAATAATAAATGATTTAATTTTTGTTTGTTGTATTTTTCACCATTGTAGCAGCAGCAGCCGCCGCAGCTGCAGCCGCTGCAGCAGCAGCTGTATCAGCTCAACCGATGATGTTCAACCCTCATCATATAATGAACAATCCTTTGGTGTCGTCAAACGGGCCATCAAGGTTGACGAACGGTATTGTTGGGGGAAACAATCCCGAAGCCACCGGAGTTAGGACGTCCAGCCCTTCGGGTTTACATTGGGTCCATTGAAAAATTTAGAGTTAAAATATATATATGTACATAATTACGATTACCTAATTAATTAATTAATATGCGTAAGTATATAGAAGATATATTATTATATGCATACAAAAAGATATATATATATATACAGTTATGATTACATAATGATAGTACCCCATGTTAGTTTTGATGCGTACACAACTGATACAAAAGCAGACACAGACACAATATATTTCGGTGTAATCGTATATATGTCTCATTACAAGTGTGTGAACGTATTTCTAGGTAAATAGTTACTATGTGCAGACAGTAGTTTGATTCGACGGAATGACTTACGATTAAGTGTGCTTTTTGTTGAAATAGCTATACAAAATGCATGTCTAATAATTGAGAAACATTTATTGTTATTACTTATTGCTATTACCTGTACCAACCAAGCCATCGACGTGCGTGGCCGAATGCTAGCTATGTATGTACACGAAGTGGAATACTTATATATAATCAGGAATGAAAGCAGTCGTTGTTACAGTGATGCTATACAGCATGTTACAAATGGGTGGATAATGAAGCAAGTCTGTTTTAAAACTGTTTTAGATTGTTAGTGTAGTAGACTTTTAGGCAAGTTACTAGTTATGAGTAATTCTTACTGCTGACCAAGATAGGTTGTTGTATTTACAAAATTGTAAATTTTTAAACCGCAAAATTAACCGACCCACTTTGATTTGTTTTTTAAATTGAGGACATTTGTTATTGTTTTTATCAAATTTGAATATTATTGTATTAGTTGGTGATAATAACAATTATATTACGTATATATACCTGTATAATATACCTAATTATTCTGTATAATTACATGGGTAGATGAATACAAAATATAATATTAGGCTCTGACTGTACTACGGTATTCTATATTATATTATATTATGACAAGCATAATTAATATAATGGTTGTTAAAGTATATGCGTAATTAGTAATTGGTCATGTAACACTTATATTATTTAAGAAAAGACGTACAATAGGAGTAATGAATAATTACTTCAACTAACCACTAGAGAACGCATATGCCGAATGTTCATAAAATGCAAGTATGGCTTAGCGGAGAATATAACCTGTCAGATATCTCCAAACTAAATAATTACCTAGAGTAGAAATGCGTACTATAGATTGTTCATTTTCAAAAAATGAAATATGAGTTTAAAAAGTTTATATGATAAATAGATATAAGCTAATATAAGTGTACATCCATTAAACGTTATTCATAGGAATAGAGACGTATCTAGTGGTAGTTATGATATTCATATTATAATAATTACGTATTTAAAAAAATTATTTTCCAGTGTGTGTTCGTCAATGTTTCATTATAAGAATTCATTTTGTAAATAAATAAACTATTAAAAACGACGATGTGTATGTAGTCTGTTATTGGAACGTCAAAGCATAGTTATATAATCAATTTGAATAAAGATCCATCTACAAAGGAGAAAAATGTGAGGCAGAAAAAATTAACACGACGATGATTTTTCAATTTAACTGAACTTCATTCGCATGTCGTAGGCTGACCACCGAAGGAATTAAAGAACTATGAAAATGATTTGAGAACAAATATGGTGTATTTTTATTTGGAGGTATTAAGTCTTGCAAGGATAGATGCAGCACAGCTTGTTTAAAATTTTGGCGATTTTTCAGGCAGTGGAAATTATTATTCAGTTTGAAAGAACGATTAAGAAGCTACTATAAAAACGGATTCAGACTCTTTTCTAAATTGTATGCTCATAAAAAAATTAAGGTACCTAGATTTAAAAATTACAATGTACTCGGGGTCGAATTGGAAGCAAATCTTTGTGAGCTACGAAGCTAATTAACAAACGAAACAACTTGGCGGATCGAAAGTCTGTACCTGGCAGACGAACAGACTCATTACAAACGCCAGAGAACGCAGAACCTACGGAGTAAATCGTTGGAATACAGTGCAAAATGAAATAAAAATTGGATTTTCTTGAGACACCTTTCCTGCTGTATGCGTATATGAGTCATTGTATTGTCCCATGTTTAAAAATTCACAATCAGATTCACACGTCTATTATCTCCAACAAGGCCGAGGATCACCTTTAAGGTTTTAAGGTAAATGGATTTTTTTTTAATTTTCGCAGTTGCAATTCACTACAATTTTCGACTCGCTTTTCGTTAAATTTTTGTGCGGCGTTCCCCCAGTTCGGGATTTTTTACAATTTTTGGTTTGTCTGTCTGGTTTGGGTTGTATTGGATTGCATTGGCTTGGTGTAGTTGTAGTAATTTTACATTTTTATTGCAGGCCTGCTGGTCTTGATCTGGGGGTCTTCTGGCCACTGTTGTGGCTGGTAAACTTGGATCTATACGTTGGGCATTGTCTGTCTATGGGGAAATGAGAAGTTAGATCTGTACAGCTAGACAGCAGGTTATTATGTCTACATTTATCGTCTGCCCAACATTGCAAGGGTTAGAGTGAAGGTGTGTAGTTTTAACTATGTTCTCCACACCGAAGGAATCGCGAAAGTGATTTGATTCGATTGCAAAAATCGTCTTTTTGCACACGGTAAGTGTGAGCGAATTAAGATTCTAGAGGTGCATAGATTTTTTCTGATTTCTTTTTTCCGCGAAACTGTATAAACTGTAATGTTGGATGAAGGCGACGGCCAGAGCAATAATGTGATAGTGATACCAGAGTAATATGTGTATAGGTACATAAGTTGTAATTATGTATGGTAGGGAAGAATCGAATGGAATTGCAATCCTATCTGTATGCCTCCACCACGGAATATTTTTGCTTGAGTGTTTCTGTAGATTGTAGATACATATTAATGTGGGTAATAGTAGGTAGGATAGGGAGTAAATATATACCCCCCACAGAACTACGAGTACGAATAACCAGTACCATATTATATGTGCAACTATTTTTTCTGGTGCAATTTAACAACAAGACAAAGTCAACTGGTACTGGCTGAGGTGAGGTCAGGATCGGGATTGAGCAACACAGGAGAACATACCGATGCAAGGGAAGGAAAAGCAAAGCCGAGCCAAACTAAGACCAAGCCAAGCGAAACCAAATGAAGCAAGGCAGATCAAAAAATATGAAATCAAGTTTTTCTCGCACTCTTGTGGGTCTTGGTCTTGACTATATCATCTCTGATCTTGTGCATCTTGTGCTGTCTAGGTGTAAATGTAAAAGGCAGGCAAATGATAGAAAAAATGTTGGAATAAAAGTTGAGCAAGTTTTTTGGAACAGTTCCGTTTCTATTAAGTCAACTACAACGCAATGCAATGGGATACCATAATGTAATGCATACACTTAATATAATGTACCTATACCTGCATTACGAATCCCGACCACGACCAGGTAGACAGGCATTATCGTGGCATGGAAAACTACCTACAAGGCCAACATTATTTTAACTTAAAAACTTGTGTCGGTGTTAGCGTGAGCTTTGACTTTGACTTATTATTTAGGCCTTTAAGTGATGCTCCTCTTGTGCTGCATATTTCGCAAGGGTAAGCAAAGAACTCACACGGCTAGATTTTTCTAGATCTCTTGTTTTAGCTCGAGCGACTTGTAGTCGTAAATTTATTGCAAATTCTGAAGCATTACGGAAAGAATCTACATTTCCTCGGTACTCACGTACTTGCTTCTGTCTTTACATGCGCATTCTCATTGCTTTCATCTACTTGGGGTTTTTTCTAATTAAATTCGATTTATAAAATTTATAGAGGTGATATCGCATCACCCCGCCCAGAGCACTAGAAGTGTGCATATTTAAGAATTCTACTTTGACAATGATCTGGGAGTGCGGGGTGCATTGTTACAATAAATACAATCGTAGGGACATGCTTCGCAGTAAGTAGTAGCCTTCATTGACAATGCACTGAATACAAATAACTTAGCAATATTGCATTTAATTGTGCTCCTTACTCCAAACACAGGAGATAATACTAAAAGGGTTAGTGCTTTGCTGTGTGCCAGCTTTACATTTGTCTTCTTGGTCTGACATGAACACTTGTACTTAAAGTATTACTTTTATGACAATGGCAATTTGGTACTTTGTTTTAAATTCGAATTTAATTTGTAAATAAGCTTTTATAATAGAAACTACGCAGTTAACTCTTGAAACTGTTGAACTACAAACACATAAATTAATTACTCCTTTGTTCTATTACTGAAATCATTACACTCCAGTCCGAACTGGAATTGTTCTGGATTGGATCTAGACCTACCTCTAGACCTGGAAGTTGAAGGCAGGTACAATTAGCTTAAAACATGTTATGATAATAAATTATTTACTAAGCATAATACTTTTACTAGCTGTTTTTTAATAATAACCTACAACGACTCAGGCCACTCAGGGTATGTCGTGTCTCGTATCCATATAGGGCTTATGTGGAGTGGATATTCAGGTAGGTAGGTACCTAATTATTTTTTATACAAAACGCATCTATCATGAAAATTGTAAATTAAAAAGTGACCACTCAACTACGTTTGTCAATTTTCCTTATAATTACAAATTATGAATTGCTCTACAAAAAAGTCAAGCGCAAAAAGTTAAAGGAAATACCAATCTTTAGGAATTAACGATTATATGTAATTTTAATTGTATAAACAAATGTAGCCTTCCGTGTGATCGTTTGTGACTTTGTGAGCCACCGTTCTACTTAATTATATAAATTCCACGAAAATAGTAGGGAGCCTTTATGACTGTATTGTAAAGGTCGTAGTAGTAGCACTCGTAGTAGTTGTAGAAGTTGTAGTAGTAGTAGAGTAATTGTAGTAGAAGCTTCGCTTGGGGCTTGGATGATCATCATGTATTTTAGTACACATATTATGATGGTCGATTTGAAAACAAAATAGGAAGCCAGAAGTTAAAAGTAAAGTAGGTTTGTTATTGTTTTGCGAGTCAGTCCTCATAGCCTGGTATACTAGTGGCAGTCAAGTCAAGCCAGCAAAGTACGTGAGAACGACATAATTACTATAGATATTGAGCAAGAGAACCCTAAGGGGTTATTTACGCATTTTTACCGTCCTTCCAATTAGGCAGATTAATGTTATAGGTTCAAGTGGAATATTAGTTTACATGGAATTACATGATATAACATACAAACTTTGGATTCGTAAATACCTACTAGTCATTTTAAATCGATATCAATACAGATGTATTATTGTGTAGGTATATATTGACAACTTGCATTTTTTAGAAATGCAGGGGTACATAAAGGTAGAAACAGGAAAGTTTTCCGCAGTCAGTATATTAGGTACGAATTACAAATAATTGCTCAGTTTAACTCTTTAATTGTTCCTGAATTGTTACCGCAATGCCTTTTAATTTTTTAAATGCATGAAATACATTTATTACAACTCTCACTGGATTGCAACTTTTATGGCTTCATCATTGATAGTAGTAAAATATATACATGCATTCCAATAAACCAGTAAACATATTTAAGTTTTCATACCGCCTATGCCGTTTCAAATAAATGAGTAGGATTTTACGCTTAAAAAATAAAGCAATACAGGATATTATTACTATTATTTCCTTCGTTTACTTTTAGCTGTTACTTATGTAATGTAGTAAATTGCGGATATTTCTTTAAACGAGTCGACAAGGCCGACTTTATCGCATATGTAGTTTTGTGGATATGAAATAAGAGATACAATCTGAGTCTCTCTTCATAGTTTGGTGTATCCTTGACATGGTTCAAAGTTCACTTTACATTATCGTGAACATACTACTTTTCTCCACTCAAGTTCTAATGCATTGGAAAATTAGTGACGTATGACATATTTAGTGTATGTCGTATATGTATTGCGTATATTTCTGTGTACCTTTTTACAAAGGAAGTGCTACTCTGGTTTTGGTTCCCGATGCTAATATAATTATATATCTATAATTACAACTACCGTATGAGTTTAAAGATTAGGACTTTTAAGATGAGGATAGAGGAACTATTTAAAAAACTGGTTTGGCTTGCACTTGGACGAACACTATGATGAAGAATACGACGACGATCATCATAATTAATTTAGTGTCTAAATACTGTAATACCTTATAAAATGAGATACTCCACTGGAGTACTTAGTGGCATAGTAAATATTATGAAGCATCTTCACTTAGTTAGTGAAGAGTACGGGTGTACAATTCGTACACTTGTACAAAAATTATTCACCACGAATGAACGGTGACGCAAAATGAACCTACTTTGGCTTGACTTGACTTGTCTTGTCTTGTCTTGTGCTTAACTCACTTCGCATATCAATTATTCTTATTCCTGTGTTTAACACTCGCATAATTATATTCAGAATCTTGGATTTGGAGTATCCTGTAATTTACATCTTTATGAAAGAGTCCCTGTTCCTTGTCATGTCATGTATGACGTCGGTTGTCATTTTTTTTAAATCCCAATATTTTTCCTTCATCGAATAGAATGTACGCACTTGTGGTTCTAATTTTATTTTTAATACGATCATTGTTTTACGATCTATCAACAATCTGGGCTACATATTCACGTCCATATTACCATGTAGCAAGTAGTCAGTTGGGTATTTAAATAGCTCTGGGTAAGTAGGGACTTGTCTCTGCAATTTACGTGATGATTATTTTAAGTTGTAAAACTGGGTAAAATGATATACATTGTCCTATGACTTTCCGTGCTTTCGACTCAAAGTCGAACTGAACAAGGATGGATGGGGACTCGTAGAAAAATGATTAATTATAAATCTAACATAACTTATTACAATTAAAAATGAATTTTTTAAAGAATGTGAATATTTTAAAGCTAAAGGTCAACCAGTTGTTACCGCTTTACCTACACGTACATATCATGAAAAAAAGTTGAACTGTTTCAGCTCCCTTTTTGTTCAAGGTTTCATAATTCACGGTAGGAAGATCATCAAGCGGGATAGTGATTGAAATTTTTATTGCATTTAACTAGTATCTACTAGTTAAATGGCTGAAGGGTGATTACTGATTACAATTGCAGATTTAAAAATGCAGTTGTAGTTTTTTATACAAGAATTCAGCACACTGCACTGGAGAGCAGAGTAAGAGCGAGTGTTTGAATAGGAAGCGAGTCTCCATCTTATGTAAAGCATTCCATCCTCCAGTCATTTTGTCCAGTTTCAAGCACCATCTTGCAGAACTGTGAGCATTTGGTTGCCCACATCTGAAACTGGCTAAAATAAAGTAAATATATACACTCGAAAACAAATACATCTAAATAGAATGTGTGAAGCATAACGTACTGAGTTTTTCGAGAGCATCTTAAACAATAGCTGTAAGACAAAAAGTAAATGTAGTGAATTTCACAATAAAAATGTCCACAATATACTACCTTGGATTAAATTAAAATTGTAGATGTAGCCTTTACGAGATTTGTCGAAGATGTAGAGGCTGAGATGCTACTTAGAAGCTCCTCGACGTATACACTGTGTGCAAGGCAGTTTTTAAGTGTACATTGACAGAGACGTAGAAGAGAGAAGAGTGTAATCGAGTTGTACTTGAGCATAGTAGCTTGGTATGTTAGCGTAGTAAATGAACCCTTTGCGAAGCTTTGGGGAGTACGAAGAATGTAGCAGTGCATTAAAAAGCATTAAAAATTGAATCAATATTTTCTGGATAAAACCTGGAACGTCGGTTCGGTGGTGTTCCTGGAGTGGTTCCGCCAAGTCTTGAATAGTAGTCGGGATTTGCTGGCAAGCTTTACGCTTGACACTTTAGCGTATAGTTTTGGTGGACTGTTGACACCGTTGACGGTACGTGTACTATTTCTCTATTGCTAACTTGCAATTCATTGTGACTACATTGTTATACTATAATCGTATAAAATGATAGAACTTGGAAACCAGAACTGAATGTTGTACAGGTAGTAAAAATAGGGGCAATACGGGTAGATAAAGTAAGAAAGCGGGCATTAGGACACAGGAGAAAAAAGTCGACTTATAGGCTGTGTATTGGGACGAATGTAATGGAATTTGGTAGTGGAAAAAAGTATATGTGGTTATAGTTGTGGGATGTGGGAGTTGTGTATGGAGGAATTGTAGATCCGAAGTTTCCGAAGTAATGTAGGTAGTGCGGTGTTGAGGAATAGAAAGGGAGAATAAACGGGAGGATGTTAAGGGTAAACGGGAAGCGTATAATATGTGGGCTATAAGAATAGTGGGTAGCTGATAGCCCTGTTGGTTGGTTATATTCTTGAGAGCAGTTGGCAGTTCCAGCGGAGTTTCCGAGTTCCACTGTTCCAGCCTTCCAGCGTGGATGAAGTGGATGTACGTAGGACATAGAAGGGCCAGTGTTGTAGTCTTGCCTGCTGTTCCAGTGTGCTGGAGTACAAATATCCAGAACGAGATCTAGAGGGTACACGGCACATGGTTGACGGGACATTCCATAATTCCATTCCACATCCGTAGCTGATAGTGCATTGCATGAAAGTTTTCAATTCGGATTCAGAGTTGATGTAGATAGGGAGTAATAGGGAGAGACAGCGAGTGGTTGTTTGTATGCGATAGACAGGGTCTATAGTTTATAGGGGATAGTTGCCTGTATTCGGTTAGTCGGTTCTCTCGACGTTATTGTGTTATATAGTTGGTTTGCTGGAAGTGAGTATTAACGTAAGAAATTTTTTCTTTCAGCTTTCTTTGCTCTGTGTGCTTCGTCGACGTCTACGTGTGTGGCTCTGAGTCTCTTGGCTTTGGTTCAGGCTCTGGCTCTCTGTTGTTTGTAGCCAAGTCAGCAGTGGAAGATTCGTAGAATTTCGGATTTTGGGCTTTTCGGATACTCTTCGGAGAGAGTCTGCATTTAGTAGTCTCCTACACTACCACACAGCCAACAGCACACACCACCACTACCACTACCCGAATCGGATCGATAGGGAGGATCCCATACAAAGAGTACACGACACCACGACAAGACTAATAACAAGTGTGTGCAGTTCATCTCCTATTCCAATTCACAATTCAATTCATTCAACATTGTCAATATTTGATTGTGCAGACCAGTCCAGTCCAGTTGGATCCAATCCGTTTCCAGTCCATAAGTCAAGTCCACACTTTAGCATTACGGTATCAGGTTTAAGATTTTGTCCAGTCGTTTTCCTCCTGTCTTATCAAGTCAGTTTTTAGACTTGCAACGGCAAGTAAATAAATAGGAAGGAATCACAGGAGGAACCAGGAAATTACAACAATGTTGTCAGGGTTGACTTCTCAATTGGGATCTTTGGGGACGTTGATTGGCAAGAAGGCGACCACGACGGCGGAGGGTGCACCTAGTGATCAGCAACCTTTGCAGGAAGCAGCGGAAACACCCCCTGCAACCGCTAATGTCGAAGTCAAAGATTTGACTCAGGAACAATCAACTCCAGTAGCCGAAGGGTAATTTTAAGTTTTTTCATCCATTTTTAATTTATTCGAATCTTTATCATTGCTTAACACTACTTTGTAGTTCAATGTTTGAATTAGAAGTGTTCGGAGGAAAGCAATTTTTTGGAACATTAGAATCCTAGATTTTCAGAAATTTAGAATTCATTTCCTGGCTTGTGTGTTTCCTCCAAGGCATACAAATACTTCACCCCGTAATTGTATTATACAATTATTAATTACCTGTTCATGTACTAAGTAATTTTTGAAAGCTATAAAAATAACTCATTTATTTCAGAGCTGCTGCGAACTCCTCAAATATATTAAGTTCGGTACGCAATCATATTCCAACACTTCCCTCTTGGTTGGGTGGTGGAGCTAAGAAACCAGATGATGAAGCAAACGCAAATCAGAGTGGATCAGGTTCACCTACAGCCGTAGCAACTCCCGCCAAGGAAAAGATCAAAGGGTTGGGAGAGGATGGGGCTACTGCGTTGGGTGTTGCTGAATCAGACCAAGTAAGTTAATTTTAGTTAATTCTATTTCCTATCTTTAACCTTTTACATTACTTTTGAAGTTGGTAAGTAAAGTTGTGCGTCACAGACTAAAAACTTCTATTTATAGGCATGTATGACGCGTTTCAAATTTTCACTTCCTGTAAAATTATATCGAAAGTCTATAATGAGTTTTGACATTAATAACAGCACTTGAGTGAAGAGGAAGCCGCTGCTGCTGCTGCTGGTGCCGGGGCAGCTGGTGCAGCAGGTTTAGACAAGGTTAAGAACCTTGGCAATTTCTTGTTCTCAACAATAAAAGGAGCTGGTCAAAAAATTAAAGAAACTGTAAGGAACTGTGGAGAAGTTGATTCAATTATTGTCGAAATTAAGAAATTTTCACAATTATTAGAATTATGTATGCATTTTCGAAAATAGTTATTTACCGTAAGGATTTGTATGCTTATAAATTGGGTTCGTTTGACAGAGTATTTTAGGAGAATTCCAACGGGAGCATGATTCATTCCTCAAGTCAAAATCAGGTAAAGGTGATGGTGCACTTGCTCCATGGGTGGGACATGTTAAAGAAGATGAATTGAAGGAGGAAATCTTGTCTTTATCTAATGTGAGCCATTTCTATTCTTATTAAATTAAATTACTCGTTTTCACTTAATCCTTGATCTTGTTAGTCATGTAGATTTGTACATGTTTTGATGTAAATAATGATTATTCCATTCCAGTTTCACATATCGATTATAAATGCACATGAATTGACTTTTAGGATCGCCGTAATTTTGTTCGCTCTCCACCTCAAGGAGTGAATTTTGACTGGGATTGGAATGACTATGCTCCCATAGCAAAAGCCATTCTAAAAGATGATCCAAATTTGGAAAATATGAGATACACTTTAGTCCCTAAAGTGATTACGGAAGAGAATTTCTGGAGAAATTATTTCTACAGAGTGCAACTTCTTAAGGAGTCAATGGGTAAGTGTATTATTCCGGTTCTGGTCTGATTCTTGGGTGGTGGTAGTGGGTTGTCATGTCATGTCTGTCTGTCCTTTATGTATGACACCTTCGCCTCCGTCCTCGTCATATCATAAGTGTACCAGTGTATACCACATCATATTATATTATTAGTTATATTACATTATATCATATCATAGCATCTCTTATCATATTGCCCGCTAGCCTAGTGGAAGGAAATGTTTATTCTTAATAGTTACTTTGTTCACTTCATCTTTTATTCAGTAGTTATACGAATAGGAGATGCAACATAAAAAAATTCCCTCACCTAAATAATTCATCATTTTTTTCTCCTGCCATACCATAACCTTTCTTCCTTCCTGGTTGTGAATGGTTTGGTTTATGTTTACCTAACAAGTCGAAAAAATATTTTGATCCTATTTCATGCCGTCTTTGGTCTTCAGTTTAGGACTAGAACATGACGGGACTTGCAGGGTTCATAAATTTTAATCTTCCCACATCTTCTCTGCTACATTAATTTTCTTCCATCCATTCGAACTACAAATACTGATTTTCATTCATACCTATGTCTGCAGTGAATACTCTTAAGCATTTAGTGGACGAGCTTATTGCTACATTAACCTCGAGCGCTTTCCATAGAAGAATTATATCCTGATAATGAAGTCATTCACTAATGAACTTCATGTAATTAGGTACTAGTTTATAATCATAACTTGGGATTTCGGATTGAGTTTGAGATTGGACTAGGCATCTTAACGAATCATAGTGTGCTGTTAAATTGTTCGTAGTTGTTGCCAGCAAGTGTCATGTACAATATTTACTTCATTTAAATCCGCAGTGCTTTATGTTAAATTAATCGTATAATTACGATATATTATATTACAAGTAGTAATGAATAATAACAATAAAAGAATGACTCAGGTGAACTCAGTGGGAAATTGTGAATTTACACAGGGCGCTGTGCTGTTGTTGCGTGACTCAAATGATGCACGTGCTTCCTGACTACATTATAACGCAATGTTTAATCTGATTGTATGACATAAATGAATAATATTTGTAAAATTTCGTTGACAAATCGCAGTATGTAGGTACTGAAATCTAGTCAACTCTCTCGTATTCGTTTATTCGGTGTCGTTAGTTGGTTGTTGGTTTTGGTTACCAGTTGTCGGTATCATTAAATTAGGCGTAACATGTAAGTACACAAGTTGTACTGGTTTAATTGCATAATGACTCTTAAGACTGCATTGATCTTGATATTGAGTATCCCTTTTGCGCCTGTCAGCCATGTTACCCATTATTTAAGTCATGTGTGACAACGACAAGGCAATTTTCAGTTCATGACTCGTCTACAAAAGGCGTCAGAGGATCCTGGAATGAGAGTAAGAGCACAAGCTTCTGTTTTACGTTTACTTTACGGATAGCATTACATGTTCTGGAGATGTTCAAGCTGAAATTATTGCTCTTCGCAGAAAATTCTGGAAGTGGTAGAAACACTCATGGGCAACTGTACGGACAATAAGAATGAGAATTGTGAAGATGTAGTTAAGTTTGCTTTTACAGTTTAGAAAGGTTAAGCGCAGGATATTTATAGTACTTAAGTGGTTTGTAATTTGCCAGTGCCCACCAAGAACTTTCCTCTTTCTACTATAACACTTCTATTTGTGTGGTTTGGGATTTTGAGTCCGACTTAGGCTACGATTCGAAATTGAAATGAAATTCACGGAGTCTGTATCCGTATCTATGACGATGGCTACGGCTACGGTTACGTCCTACATGCATGATTACATGTTGTAAAGACTCCCAAAGTAACCAAGCATTCAAACACCTACAACCGAATAAGTATATGTATGTATATATAATTACCTATGGGAAATATGTACAAAAAAGAAATGACGTCAGAATTCGAAACACTTCACTGTAATCCTAAATAGCTCTAGCACTGTGCATTGACATGCCTGGCTGTCTGGTTCGTTTGGTCTGAGGTTATAATGAAACTGGGAGCATAGGTATGTCTACATTACATGGACCGAGCAGGGAACTGAGCACCTATGTAGTAACAATTTGCTGTAACGGGTTCAATTAATTATTCACATACCGTATTTGTGTTTAGTGTTTAGTTGACCACGAAACAGCAAAGCCACAGCTAAAGCCTAACCTATCCAAAGGCTACCCGTACACACGAGATAGGTGGGTAGATAAATCGGTAGGTGGGTTTAGTTTGAAGGGAAGGTAGAAAGGTGGGTAGTATGTATGCCCGAATTTAAATTGAAAAATATCCTTCGCATTCCGCTTCAATTTCGTTTCCTTGGCGTGTTTGAAGCATTTAAAACTTGGCGAGAATAACAAAACAGTAGAAAGAAGTATTGCTTGTTTAGGATTTGAATAGTGAACACAATATTTCCCATTAATAAAGCCTTGAACTGTAGAAGTTTAGACTAAATTTAGACATAAGTCATAGTTTTTAACGAAATGAATGTAGTGCAGTCCAGTTTGATAGCATCTTTATATACCTGCTACGTTCCCTCCTACCATGTCAGCTTTGCTATCAACTATTTCCTGATAAGTCCAGTCAACAACGTACATAGAAATAATACCGGTACTTGGTTGCGTTCCAAAGTATACGATATCCGTAATCAATCCCGGCGTTTCATTACTGCCAGCATTTAATCTTCAGGTGCATAAATATGTTACATTATTGACTTTTTACTTTCGGAATCACCATCCGGATTCCCAACTTTATGCAACATGACTTTGACATGGTTCGATGGTCGGTTTGTAATTGTGTGGGTACATTTTGCCATTGTTCAATTTGATTGTTAATTTGATTTCGGTAGATGATACGAAACCCAAGAAAAGACGAGGAAGTTCAAGTGAAGAGGAAGGTGATGGTGAAGATGCTGATTTGGAGAAGGAATTGAATGAAGAATTGAAATCCTTTGAAGTTGTTGGCGGTGGATCGAAACACGACGAGAAGGAAATTGACTCACTCCTTGATTTGAAATGAAATTAAAATAGGTATTCTCATCATTTTTATTAATCATTAATCTATTACTATATTATTTTTAATATCATTTCCCAATGTTCATAATTCAGATTTGAAAAATTAATATTATTCTAATGAGAGACAGGAAAAAGTCTACGGAGACAGCTAGCTCTACAGATTCGGAATATATACCTATATATATATATAAATATATCGATAAAAATGTATCTATATATAATTATACATACAATACAATACTATAAAAATACAATACATGCATACCAGTAAAATGATTATGGATTATTATGAATTAGGATTAGATATAAAATAGCAGAACATAACTGTACGAAATTGAGTAAAATCCAAATAAACCTATTAGAAAATATTAAGAGCCATAGCCATAGACAATATAGGTAAACATAAAATGGTGTATGATATGATCGATCATAAACCCAGGACCCAGACAGTATCTAGTATTTATTAGTAAAAAAAAAGTCTAAAGAGAAAGGTATAAGCCCAAGACGAAATAATACAAAACACATTGATAAATGTAATAATAATCGATGATAATTTATGGTGGTGGTCATGATAAACGATATAAAATTGTAATGGTACTACCTAATTGTAAGTTATGTAACACTTAAGTATGATACATTCTGGTGATTATTTGTCATGGAATGCCATTTTTATTGGATAGAACCAGTGAAACGAAATATTACCAAATTTAAACCGAAGGCCGATGTATTTATAATGATGTGAAATTAATAAAATGCATACTTACCTAATTACATGCAGTAATTATTAGGGAAGAACAAGAACATC
Organism: Ptenothrix huangshanensis; assembly: GCA_036851915.1. Lineage (NCBI taxonomy): Eukaryota > Metazoa > Arthropoda > Collembola > Symphypleona > Dicyrtomidae > Ptenothrix > Ptenothrix huangshanensis. The sequence continues at coordinate 39,645 of JAAXYX010000146.1, read as the reverse complement.
AGCGCTAATTTACATAACAATACACAACAATACAGCAGGTACAACAAAATTGAGCTAAAAAAGATATTAAATGTTGTAGTATTAATTTGTAATGCGTTAAATTGTTAAATTATACTGTAATTTTTCCAAGTTTCAATTTTCCAAATCAATCATTCCTTAAAACGCATAGCACTTGTTAAGGTGTATGTAATTTATCGTGCGTGTAAATTGTGCATTACGAGTACGATTGCAGTTACTATTGCGATTACATTGCTGTATTTGCTCGATGATCGATCTTATTACCCAGGTTACCAAAAACCGTGTGCTGGCAAGATATATGACATTAAAATTATTATATTTACTATTGTGTGTTGTTCCTGTTATCCTGTTTCCTGTTAGTTAGGACATTCAGGTGGGTAGCTAGGTTAGCTGTATAGTTAGATGGATAATTAGATAATCAATGGTACTTGTGGAAATTGTCTGTTGTAACTGAAGTGCATGTTCACCAACTTTAAATCCTGTAACTATCCATGATCTAGAATTACTTCAATGTATTCACCTACGTACTACAGAAAAATTTGTGAGAACAACAGCAACCAAATGCAGATTTACATTTAAAGTTAAAAGTAAACACAAAATCATTGGGCATTATATAAACATATTGAAATGACTACTATATACCTCCTACATATATCTACAATTAACTTTACAATACCGACTACCTACCTACATACTATACATAAAACAATCGTTCGTGCGTTATTATGACCACGTGAAAACTGAAAAGATTATTAATATAAATAAAATCAAAGTATTAATCATAATATTATGATACACATAATGAAAATATTAAAGTATACATATAAATTATTATTATTGTTACTGAATTAAAATGATATAAAATATTTATTATATCTTATAGTGGTTATTGTTAACTGTTCAGATGTAACTAAATATGTTCAAGTGTTGTACATCCAAAAAAAGCTTCAGAAGAGAACGTCAAGTTATCGAAAATTATAAACTATAAATTTTGAATTACTATTATATTATCGTTGCAAATGGTCCTTTAAGGGATGAATCTAAGTCAAAATGAGATAGTCAGTTTAAATGGTGAATCAGAAGTTATTGAAAAAGTGTAGGTCAAAAATGTGTACTCAACGTCAAATAGAACCTCAATCACCAGCCAGTTCCACATTCATCAACACCAACACCAACCGAGTAACAAGTAAGTTAGAGTCAAAGTCAAGTCAAACTACCTACCTAATAATTATTATGTCTGTTCTGTAATTACAATGTTAAAATGAGTGCGGAACTTTGTAGTCCATAGCGTCAATAACTCTAGATTATACTGTAGAATCCACCAAATTCTCTCCACTATATCTGTTAATCTAATCATCTCCTATCTCTACTCTTCTACCATTTCTATCTCTTGCTGTCATCTTATCCGCATGATTCCAGTGGTAGTCTTTGACCTTCAAACATAGTGTAGGTATAGTAGGTATAATTATATATGATAATTGTTACCTACATCCACTGAATTCTCGTTATGCAGATTCTTACAATAACAGCAGATTAGTGATGAGGCTACTCGTTAATGTTCTGATCATTTCCAATAATTATTATAATCATTGATTATATTGTAATATCAAATTATTCCTATTCTCCGTTTTGTTGTTTATGTTGTGTATTAATTTTTACAACACTTATGTAGGAAATACACTGAATATTGATATGGGTAATCGAAATTGGTCTAGTAATATTATGTTCCAGGCTATATAATGAATGGAATACCAAATCATTTTATAGTCAGATTTGTTTACATTTTGGGCCTGTCCACAATAAAAAGTCAAGTGTTAAACTCTTAAGTAATTATTACTTAGGTATACTTATGAATTATGTCTACTAATTAATTAATTTTATAATAATTTTATAATGTACGTAAAATACTGATGTACTACACATTACATAATCGATATAAGTATAAGTAATGGTCTCTGTAGTGTCTAGAGAGATTTAATGACAGACTCACACTCATAATACATTTTGTGTAGGAAGGAAGCAATCATATACATACAGTTATTAATTGACATAGTTGTAATTAAAGTAATTGTAACGATAGACGAACGACATAATTACTAAAAAAAAATAATCTAATGCTCTCCGAGTGAGTGCTAAAGTTGCGGAACTGCAACTTCAACGGAACTTGATGCAGGTGAAGTGAAAGAAATGGCTTAATATAAAATGCATTACTAATGTACCACATAGTAATCAAATAAGTTTCTGTAGTAATTCTGTGATTACAATAACGATATGATATAATTATTGTTACAATTATAACGTTCTGAACGCAGAGATGTCAGGTGGCTAATCTAAATATAAAGGTAAACAGTAAACCATAATCTGAAAAGTTATTAGTCCCTGGCAGGGGAAACTATGTTAATCAGGTAGAATCCAGTAATTATAATTAATGGTGTACAAGAAATGAAAATGGGATGTGTTATATTACCTATATATATAGTCATATATTGTCTTTGTGGACAAAAGTGATTAGGAGTTTCCTTTGTGGTTTTACTTATAATTATGTTTTCTATTTTTAATATTTTTTAAAATCATTTGGATTTTTGATTGCTTTTTATTTATGGATTATTTTGTAAGTTGAAAGAAACGCTACTGAACGCATAGTATAGAAAACTGATACTTATAAATAAATAACTACATAAATATAGTCTGTGTAAATATAAGTAGTAATTCATGGTAGTGTTTAGATAGTAGCAAAAAATACAAAGTAGTACAATAATTAATGGAGCAGTGTAATGCTTACAGTAAGAAAACTATAATGGTATTGTTCCACGTCATTTTACTTACCATTTTGATTTTTTAATTAATGTGAAACAATTAATTAAATATTTTAGTTCAGATCACATTCAAACTGAAACGGTTACACAAAAGAATGTTATTCCGATTTCTTGCTCTCGCTGTCCTTTTATCGTTCATTTTTCGATGCATGATTTTGTTTGGCTAGGTATTCTTGTTGGTTCTTTTCCGTGTTCCCTTGTTACTATTGCGTTTCGTATTTTTGTGATATTCCAATTTCATTCCTTATCGATCTGAATTCAGTTTTGTTTGTTACGCAAAAGAAGGAGTAATGATAATTTGAATTAATGCTTATTGCCACCAATAATATAGTTCCGAGTTTCCGAGAGTAGGTTGTCGATACTCTATTAAGTGATGATGGTATTCACTAGCATCATATTTCGCCTCTTCGTATAAAGGAATCAGTCTGTCTGTGTATTGATTAATTGAATTGAAAATTAATTGGATAGCAATCTACAGATGCAAAAAAATGAATAATTAAATTATGAAACGTGTTATGATAAAACAAAAAATTAACCATACCCTTTTACAGACAAACATCATACATACAATTATAGTTTATAGTTGCAAAGCAAAGCAAACACTAGAAGACAACAATTTAATTAACTTACAGTGAAAATAATGGCAAATGAATAATGGGAAATAAGATAATAAAAGAATTTCATCATGCTCATTAATTGTCTGTGTTTTTGATTGTGCATCTTACGAGTTACCTTCATCTATGAGGAACTTAGTTTAGGTATCCCTGTTTTTGGTTTGAAAAAGTTCCTACACACGTATGTTAACTATTACAGAAAATGACATTTCTGTAGCCAGGGTCATATTCTTAATTTCCCCAGTATAGTAGTTATTACGTGTCAAAAAGATTGTGTAAACGGCCAGTTACTCTCACTAATTTACTAATTTTTATATATATAATTATCGTTCTGGTTCATGAATCCCACAGATCTGCTAGCCGAACGTGCCGCATATAAAGCACGATACGATATGTTATTGTTTATCAGAGTGAGGCTATGATTTTAATTTAAAAGTTTCAGTTTCCATCCATTCATAATTTAATGTTAAACCTTGAGCCCCCGACAACCACAGCTTTCAGTTCTTGAGTAGTTCCTATCAGACTGGGCCCAGACAGGAGGTCGAATGACTAAATCTTATGTACCTATAGATCGAGTATTCAGATGAGATATGAGAAAATCTTTATTTTTATTTCCTATATGTATCTGAGGTCATTGTTTGTCTTTGTCTTTTTCTTTGACTTGAGTCTATTTTGCTGTTCATTCCAGATCCTAGAATCGTAAAAATACGGAACAGCTGTTTCTTCTGGTAAGATGTATATATATATACATGGGATGCATTCGTAGTTTTATAGCAGTACATATTCGTTGGCTTCCTTTGAATTGTGCTTTGGTATTGGGTATTTGGAAGTTGCATTAACTTTTTCCTTGTTTAATTCTTTGCTGGTGTCTGTACTGGTTCTCATGACCATGACAAGTTTTATGACGTCATACATGATATCATCTTTATTTTCTGTAATATCATTGATGGTACAAAATTATTAGTGGATTTATCGTCTCTTTCTGCATCTCATATCCTCTTCGCCACAGCCCAATACTGGCCAAACCAAAAACAAGTAGGTACCTACCGTACTTAATGTCATAAGTAATTATAGGGAAGTTACCGCAATTACGTACTCACAGTAATTCCAACTATGTAGGTCTATCGCCTTACGCTTATTAAGAATTGTGCTCAAACTGAAAAATAAATTTATGAATCATTAAGTAACTAGATACATGTATGCATGGATTAATAGTGATTCATTTTTTATACCGCAAAACATCAATGACTTTCCCTGAAATAAACTGAAACTCTACATACCTCCAATTTAATCAAAATACGTGCCTATCTCCTTGATAAAAATGCAAAATCAGGAGTCCAGGCCATACGAGGCTTATCGGGTCTCATCGCTTTCATTTGATCTCCCAACAGTTTGTCTTATAATTCCCAGAAAAACGATCGTTACTACCCGAGAAGCAACCGTGACTGTAATAACATTTTTTGAGGTCAACATATTTTAGACTTTTACAGAATTGTAAATTGTCTTTTGGAAATTACAGATCAGGTTACAGATCAGATTTGGTTTATTCTACATGATTGTGTTCTTCGGTAATCAATTGCGAAGTGATCAAGTGATAGCGAAGAAATTTGTATGGTCCAGTGTCCACCGTACACCTATGTTCTGATTTCTGAAAATGTTTTAATACGTATGTACCCACAGTTATTACAGTATAATGCTGGAAGCTGTTAGATATTATTAAATTATTTCATGGAATGCATTTATTCGACCATTTGCGGTAGCTAGTTATACACAGTTACACGCATTTATTATTTTATTAGCGCCCGCAATCATTTCTAAGGTCGTATTCATATTCATATATTTGTGGGATGTCGTATTCATTTTTTGAACATATCGTTATACAATGTAAATCAACAATCGTATTATCTGTACTTGATGTAGACACTTATTATATCAGCTCTCTCATCTCTCACAGTCTTGTTGCTTTAGTCATTAGACTCCATTCATCGTTGAGGTAATCAAGACTAACTTTTTCATTATTCGAACACTTTCTATGTACTTCCGTGTCACATTCCCGAAACAAAGAGGAGGATAAATAGTACGATAAAGTTATAAGTAATATTTACCTGTTAGAACAAAAAGGTGTGCAAGATGGCAATAAAATTAAAAGATAAAGAATAGAAAAGGTAGTAGCTTGTTTTTCTTGTATCCTTTGGTTGACATTGTCTTTCAGGTGGGGGTTGAGTGGTGTTTGTTTGATATACAGTCAGGATTATTGTCGAAGCAAATTGTACTGTGTAACTCTAATTATTGCATACCTACTTTTCAAATTGATCTGCAGTAAATAAAATTCTGAAAAGAATAAACAGTAAACATATATCATATGAAGTTGCAAGCTGAATGAATGAATTAATATGCATACATGCGTACGACGAAACCACAACCAACAAGCGTTGTATGCATGCCATGTCTGTAATTAACAAGGACGCTGTATATATACATAGTTTTATACTTATTATCAGCACGAGGTTTTATACTTGTAAAAAGTGAACGATGTCTTAGTGTTTTCTCTTTTTAAACCAAGAATTGTTTTTAAGTATATACCTACATACATTCATCTACATATATAAATGTTCAAAAACGTATATATAAGCCAATATAAGGATTCAGAAAACTCAACTATACTACACGCATGTCCATGTCCCTTGAAATCAATTTCATTTTCCATCAATTTCCTTCATTTGTGATCATTAATTAGTTACTAAATAGTTGGACACAAGTTTTTCAAATGTGTCCCTTTAATGAGCAGTTATGCCTCTTTAAACTCATTTCATTATTCTCGATTTCGTGTTAAGAATATGTGTAAAGGAAATCGGGTATTTTTTAGAAAAGGAAAACAAACGATCTTGAAATTTTGCTAAGAGGCAAAGACAAACTTTATTCGCTAAAATAAAATTGACACTGTCCTCCAATGAGGGTAGCCTAAACAGACTCAGTATGCGGAGCATATTCTTGTTATATAAAGGTTACATTTGTTGAGACTTATGAATTAATGTTTATACAAATTCTTAAATACTTTATTTCACTGTTGCTACTATAGCGATTGCCAAACAGACACAGTAGACCACCAATACGTTGTCACTATTTTTACAATGATTTTAACAAAATTTGTGAGTTTTTGTTGCTTTACTTATAACTAGTTTATTAATGTCAAATTTCATCGCAATATTCAAATTGCTCTTATTATTGAAACATTTGTTGGGCAGAACCTTATTTAAAAACTCCCCGAAAATGTGCAAAGTTTAAAAAGAGCAATAAAATAAATAATACTCATTTTTAGAAAAGCATACAATACACTGTTTCGAAACGTTCAAAAAGGTAAAAAATGTAATTATCAGTTTCTAAAATTAAGAGTTTAAATTCTTTAATTCCTCCTATTTAAAAGTCCATCAGAAAGAGATAAATCGCACTAGATAAAAACAATTGATCAATAAAGACTTCAGCTTCCGAAAAAAATAAAAACTCCACAGAAACATTTCACAATTGCATTATTTAAGGTTAAAATGTGCAATGGGTCAACGTCAAATTTAGACGTTTAGCGCATTAACTTGTCGTGAAATTATCGACGTGAACTTTACGAAATTTTGGACGCCAGTAACAAAAATGATCCGCATAAAATGTTAAATAATATACCATAATATGATGGTCATCGGAGCAATTTGAATATTCCGGTATTATGGGGTCAACAATGTGGGTTAATTCTAATATTTGGCGCCAATTACCTTGAAATTCAGGGGTCAGATTTTTATGGTAGCATTGGAAAAACTGATCAGAATAAAATCCTGAACAAAGTAGGCCTGGTTTCAAAAAACTGTCACACAATACAATCTACTTTTTCATAAAAGTCAAGTCGTCAAATACCTTGTCCTTTTTCCTATTTTTGAATTACGGCATTATTTTCTGTACCAAATAGGTATAAAGGTATAAATTTTGAATAAAAATTGGCATCCGGCAATTCTGGCAAAGGCAACATGTTTTGCCGTTTACGTAATGTTAAAAAAATTTGTTTAAAAATTTGTGGGCGGAACAACTGTAATTGAAATTTGACGATACAATGAAATCTCGTTATAACGGCATCCGATATAACGTCAATTTCCAAACAACGACAGCACATCACGGTCCCGTCAAAAAGTCTTCCCATGTTAATTATGCGGCTATAGCATCACTTTTTTATAACGACATGCTCTCTATACCGTCATGCATCAGCCCGCCCCACAGTTGCATTTGCGTTTAATTTGGAAACTTTATAACGTCATGCGTGTTTACATGACGTTAGACGTACCTATAGCTGTAAAATATAATTATACAGTTAATAGTAAAATGACGTTATTTGCTTATAATGATGTAATTAGGTATGTATAATAGAAGAATACCGTTGGAATATTTTGTTATGGCTAAGAAAGGTAGCGTCATGCAACAAATAACTTATGCTAATGTGTCCAGGTAGTTTGATGCTAATAATAAACACATTATATCCTGGATATTAGAATTGTGCTGTGACGGTAAATAGAAGACTGTGCAAATCAATATTAAATCGAGTGTATTTATTCTTGGACTCAGTGGAAGAAGTTCTTGTTGCATTAGAAATTCAGAGATAAGCTAGTGCCGATGCACAACTCGGTTAACTCAATACTACCGTATTTCTAAATATTTGTATTTATACATTACAAACTTTTCAGTGAGTAGACTGAAATCCAGATTTTCATTGTTTTCATTGATTCAAAATTCTATTTAACTTAAAAAAACCAATTTTGTTTGGTCGTATCAATTTGTGTTAGCTCGGATTGCTTTTCATTTTTATTTTCATAACAGATAGATATTTTAGACCTTTTATTATTTCGTTTGCAAGGTGGTAAAGTAGTAAGATAAATAAAAGTCTCTGTGGGTAAATTTATTTGATTTTTTAGGTAATCGCTTTCACAAGTACAGAACTAAGAATGAAACGAAGAGATAATTTTAATCTTTACATAATATAAACAAACGTGAATTAATTTCCAAAAAAAACATGTTCACTCTAGGTCGTGGTTCATTTTCGTATTCAATTGTATATGTTTTATGTAACTGAACATGTAGTAAACGTCTTTGGACATTATAGTGTTTATAACGCCATCTCCATATAACGAGATTTCACTGTATTTCGTATGTTCCGTATTTACACATACAGCTACTACAAAAAATGTTTCGAAGTAATTAGCCATACTTCAGATTTTGAGCAGAAGTTCCTTAATGAGCAAAAAAAGGCAAATTCCTACATAGTGCATGGTTAGGACTAAGGCTTCGCGGAACCTTAAAAATAATAACGGTCTTGAAAATAAAACGACAATAATTATAAAATGTCTGAATTTTAAATGGAAACCACACATTTTCAAATCAATCCTGCACAAGTAGCTATTCTAAACAAAATGTTCTAATCTCAGCAAGATGCACTTTATCGAACACACGCACTGTCAGGCAGTATAGATGGTCATCGGTCAGTAATACCTTTTTGAAAGAGTTTATTATGAGGACTATAAACTGTAAACACTGTAAATGAATGTAATATACATACAACCCTCGACGCATATACTTGCGATGAGTGCGACTTGAATGAATATAAAGTGTAAGTAAAAAATAAAAATAAAATAGTAAAGAGGTATACATTTTGATTACTCACAGCGAATATATAAGGTAATGATTATCTTTACGATGTAATAATGACGACCGCGGAATATCTGTCAAAAAAATGAAACTACGAAAGAGAGTGAGTAACGTCTGGAGCACATAAATAATGATTCATAAATGCTTATCACTATCACTATCCTTGTTCCAAACATAAGCATGATGCATGCTTCGTCGTTGCTATTATTTATAATGATTTATGAATCGAATTCAGTTCCTCATGTGTAATTTTTACGTAATTTAATTTCAATTTACAAAACGAAAAATCACTTCACGCATTATCATAGAGGTAATGGATCAGTGAGACCATCTTCATTTTTATTTTCCAGTTTATTTAATGGTCCTGCTCCAACACTCAACACTGTGTTGGCTGCGTTAAGCTGTGTTCACTATTATGTACATTATTCCAGTTAGGAATTTTTGAACGGTTGCGTTATTCAATTTTATATTCCCATACATGGAAAAGGACGAAGGAAAAAACGAAACGTGGAATGAGTTCATGTATAATGGTATATGGGCAAAGCACTATCATCAGTCTTTCTCTCTAATCAAACTCCCTTAATACATACATATGAAAGTAAAATGTGAAGTAGTAACTAAATTGTAAACAAATTATTGCGATTTTTTAAATTGATAATTAAGGTTGTGCGATACCAGACCAACTCGTCTATTCTGATGCCAACTTTACATTTTAATCGTGTTAATAATTGTTGTTCCAATCGTACATTTGCATGTTTGCAATTCAATTTATGCAATATGGGACTATGATAGTGGTAATGGTCAACCAGTTCACCTTACCTTTACTTTTTGACTGATTAGGGTACACCACTCTTACTCTTAAACTAATCGACAGTCAGTCGTGAATTGTTCATGCTGACGATTAGTGGTCGTTCTTGCGTTCGTCATTGTTCTTGTTCTTGTTGACTCTATGGACTATATGGACTGTCTAGTCAAGTAATTGACGATAATTAAAAAAACAGAAATGCAAAGGTAAACGCAAGAATAATTTGACCATTCGAGTATGTATTTGACTCGTTGACAGTGACCATGACCATGGTGGGGATTATTAGCAATGAATGCATAATGGTTATCCTACATGCGCTTTACCTTAGTTAGCTTTGGTCAACTGCGGTTAATTGCGAATCAAATTTATAAATTCTAAAAGATATTATGCAAATGTGGAAATGTGTGAGATTAACTTGTGAATGCTTGCAATTATTTACAATTTAAAGTTCACTAAACTATGTAAATATTTTGCTTCGTAATATAATTACACGTTTTATTTCGTAACTCTACATACATTTCTGGTCCGTTCGGGTACAAAACATGTCATGTTGATGTTCATGATCATTCATGAACATGATCCTAATGGTAATAATAACTATAAATTCTACAAATCTGCATACCTCTATTTATTGCTTTGCTAATAGTGCATAGGTAATACACATATCTACACAAACATGTAGTGCATAAATACATGTACCAGTTTCCAACTCAGTTTGAGCAGAAACAGAGTCTTAGGTAATTATTAGTAGTGTGTAGCTCGTTCTCCTTTCCTTTTCCATTTGTTTTTGCTTATCTGTGTTATTTACCTCATTTGTATATACCTATGACGATAATAGCTATTGCACAAATTATGCTTTACCATTTAGATTTAGGATTTTCATCATGTCTTTCTTGGGTTGAGATGAGACTGAGTTTATAGTCTCTTGCTATAGTTATAATGTGTATAGTCCTCCACTTGAAGTTATAAAATATGCTTCATTTTTAATTATATTATATAAACTGTAGTGTGTATAGTGTATTATGTGTTTTCATATACATCGTGCAGTCAATACTGAATACTACCTACCATTCGATGCATGTATTGTTACAACGGAAAGGAAGACTCAGACGAACTCAACGAACAAAGCATTATGGATACGAAACGACGAAAGCCTGAGGCGGGTAGCAATAATCTACAAGGTTATTTGCTACAATATAATTCTGTTTGAAAGCCGTACTCACTGCAACTAAGGCACATTATGCGCTACTTAGGTACTTACTAAAATGTTATTGCTAGTAGTGCTAGTACTACACATTAGGTACCTATACACAATATGCGTAAATGTGCATGATATAGATGTGGTCTGATGGTTTGCGTTGGCATCTTTTCTATAATTCTACCGACTCCATATGTCCATCTATCTACGTATTCGTACCAGTTGCTCCTATCTGTTGGCAATATTATCATGCTAGTTCTTTCCTCTTACCAAATACTAGACAAGCAAAAACACTACAATGCTTGTTCGAAAACAATCGAGACCGACCGAAACATACTTAACTTTTTGGCTTGGGCTTCGAATCAATGCGAGTACCGATGTAACTATACACATAGGAAAGTGTAATTGCAAAGGATATCAAAATTTAAACGTATTGTAGATAACATGTAGCTGTAGATGCACTATTGTTAACGCAGAGAAGCGCACGAAATAAAATACAATGCAATGTACTCAAAATGCTCATCCGTTCTTCTGAAGGTTCTTTTGAATTCTCTGAGACTTCTTCAAGTATTCAAATTCAAATAGATAGTATGCACATGTACGCAAGACAAAGTTTATGTATAAAGGTGTAATTACGCTATCCATTTTTGCTAAGATATTAAACATCAAGGATCAAACATCATCACGTTGGTTGAATTTGAAAAATGGCTTTGGTAAGTGAAACAGTATCTGTCACTTTCACAGATAAATGCACATGACACAAACATGCAAAGGATAATAGATTATTACGATAATTGAACCGATGATGCATGCATGCCATGCTACCCATTCAACTTCCTGCGATTCTCCAGAAACTGCTTTATCATGAAGAACCAGTCCTAATTCCAATTACTACTCCTGCTACGAATAATTTCATACAGAATTTAAAGATTCACATAGAGTTTACCTTAGCAATTGCAGTGGATTACAAGAATTGCTAATCGTAGCATTGGGACTCAAAGCGAAGCCAGAAGAACTGCGAACTAACAAATAGACCTAATAACTTAACGACTTGAACTACAAATAACTAGGTGTAATAATTACCACGAAAACTACAACGACAGCTATCCGATTACGATTTAGCAAAAGGTAAAGGGTAAAAGTAGAGAGTTGTCACATTTTTTCGTGTGATTGGGCAAATGCCAAAGCCAACACAAAGACCAAAGAAAAGTTAAAAGTCAAAGCTGGAGTCTTAAAAGCCTACAGAAAACAGAATGAGCCTACCTCTGTATACTAACAACAGTTCAACATATGCACCTACCAGAAGACTGTCTGACGGTCGGATGGTGTGAAAAAGTTGTGAAAGAAAAGAAGAGCAATCGTCAATCGGGAGCGGAATGGTGGTAAACAAAATGGCATTGCAGTTGCTTGCCCTGTATTACCATTAGTAAGAATATTGGGGCCATTCTCCATTAGAGTTGTGCATGATCCATACAATGATATAATAACGAGGGGAAACTATTTAAATCGTGTGTAATTTCGTAGGCATTTATTACTTGCGAAGAGGCAAACCAAGCCATTTGATTCTTCTTGCTAGATGCAATTGCAGTCGCCTGTTCAAGTTAGTGGGATGCAGATGATCGGTTTTGCTTGTGAGAAGAAGATAAGAAGGCTGGTTTTGGTTGGGGTTGTTGTTGTGGCAGTGTCTGTTCAATGATGATGTTTGTATTTAATGTTGCGTATGTCGGACGTTGGGAGCTGGCCTGAGAGGCTGAAAGGAATGAAAGTGGGAACGCGAAGCATGGGATGATGGAAGTATAGAGGTGAAGCACTGCACTCTTTGAAAGGGAAGGCGAGGCGTCACTTTGGTTAGGCTTGTATGCTACCCTTGTTCAATTTTATTCCCAAGTCCAACCTGATCACTCATCACACGAATCCACTAATACTCTCACATTCTACATTCTACCATTTCCAATTCTACTTCTCAGTTGCCTCTCAGTTTCATTAAGGGTGCCACAACATATACCGTCGTTCCGCGATATTGTTATTATTGGATTCACTACCTACTGGGTCGACACATTTATTCGGTAATCTTCACTTCTTTAACTTATTCCATTTGTGTGGGTTTTGCGATCTTTCAGGATACGATACAACTTTGACAACGACAACAAACAAGCCAAGCACAAACACAAGTTTACAAGTTCAAAGTATTTTACAGCATTCGATCACCATTCTACTTTTATTTTTAGTAGGATCGTGTAATTATATGCGGTTCAATTTCGATTAGAACTACTACTATTCAACAATATTACAATACTACAACCTTCATTCGAAACTAGTAATTACAAATTAGGCACACGTGCTGGTGGATATTGGATGTGGAAGTGATTGTAATTGTAGGTGTTAAGTCGTAGCCATAAGTTGCCTTCGCGTCATTGACTTGTGTGGGTCGTTCGTACTTGGTCCTCCGTTTCGTTTCTCTGTCGTTTCATACCTTGCTCTGGCTTATCCTTTAACTTTTATATCAGCTCATGGTCATTTGTGGGTTTTCGGATATCAGAAGTAATACTTTAACTTCTGACGTCGGACTAGTTGAACCTGTGTAACCATAAGTAAAAGTAATACTAAATGCTGTTTACTAGTTTTAATTGTTAATTTCTCAGGGTATGATATTACTGTTGTCTCCGCTTGTGTGACAGAGTGATAAGAAAGCAAGTCGTCATAAAGGTGAGGTATTTTATTGTTTATAGGGAAAAAAGGAGGACAAATCATATTAATGTAAGTAGGTAGGTAGAATCAGCATTCAACTAATTGTTGAATGCTTGTTGGAGGAATGGCTTTGTTTGGAACGACAGGTGTTTAGTGGTGCCTCTTAGTTTTTAAATATGTAACACCTTTTATTTGGCTATAGCATGTTTTGACTGTGAGCGGTCATAAATGATGTCACGCAAAAAGCTAGATTTTTGGACTATTCCTTTGTGTCACGCTGTTTTTACAAGTTTGAAGACCTGGCTGTCTCGGTAAATCGCTACCCCCTCTCCCTTTCTACAGTGGCATCATTTATGACCTTTTCCACTGCTAATGTGCAAAAGCGGATAGAAAAATATTATTTGCAGTATAAAATATTACGTCATACGTCATGAGTGAAGTTGTAACTATTAATTATTTTGCTTCCGATGCAGCAGTTGATTGTCGTCTGTCGATGTTTGATAGATGGTAGTTAATACTTCAATGGACACAAGTAGTTAAACTACATACTTTATGGCTAATGTTATTTTATGAGACATATAAGTTATAATGAATCGGAAAACATGGAATAGGCTGAGCACGGCTGACTCAGGCAGTAACAGTCTTCAAATGATTTTGCCAGCATGCATAATTATTATACTCTGTATGCCCATTTGATAAAATCGATTATTTTCAAATTAGGTTCATACATTTTTAATATTGAAATTTTACTCGTACTGTGGTCAGACAGCTTTCAGCTTTTATTATGGAAGTTGTACCCAATTATAATAGTTATGTAGAGCTCGTAGTAGGAATAGTTTGTATGTATACCGAAACAGAGAGTCATAGCATGTCATTGTCATCAACAACTCGTGAAACCATTGGGGAAGGATTCTATTACAGAAAGGCAATTTGAGAATTCGTGCTGTTCGCTTACTGATGGGTTATAAATCGTCAATCGTCATTTTTGTCTGTTAAACTGGAATGGTCTGGATAGCAAGGGTATAGTTAGAGCATTCGAATTGGCGATCTGAAAGAAGTGAAGCTAAAGCAGTACAACAAAGAATTTGATGTTTCTTTTATAGATAGGAGAGCATAAATGGACTACTGACATGTATTTGGTAGAGTATAGACATTTAGGAATTGAAAAAATTGGAGCAAAAATGGCCTTGGTTCTAAGTTTCTAGGTAAACATAAAATGGCAACTGTCACTTATGTTCACATGCTCTAGAAAATGTTTTTGAGGAAACTCGCATCGTCAATAGTTAACTGACTAGGTGCCTACTCGTATTTATATAATGCGAAGGAAGTAACTGTAGAAGTGGAGGTGATTTAATGTGATAGTAGGGTTAGTTATTATATATGCCTAGTACATGGGTTTAGTTTAGTTTCATAGACAAGGCTTCCGATTCTGTACCTGCCATCCGAAATTTCGGATTCGGCTTGTGTTACCACAGCGAGAGTGAGTATATGTTATTGGATAACTACTGGGACGGAGAGAGGAAATTGGAATGGATTGACTCATGTTTTTAGGTCGGGAATGTTGCTAAGCGTGTATACATTTATGGATATGAGGGTATGCGTAGGTCTTCATGAGATAAAAATGAATTGTGTAGAAGTGTAGGAGCATTAGGAGCTTTCACTTATCGTTAGGAGGAAATGGGAGGGAGCGGTTAAAAACCGAACCGAAAGCCTAATAGCCCGAGCAAAAGAGACAGTGATATTGAAGGCAGGCAAGGGTAGATTGGTAGATATATATATTATTTCCTGTTTAATATTTGAAGAGTTGGAGGTTGCTTTTGCTTCGCTGGTTTTTGGTTAGCAGTTAAGCTTTGTAGCTGAAGCTACCTCTACAGATACTATACAAGCGCAAATAGTCGTTATATAATTACTTGTATGTAAGTAGGTAGGTACATTGGTTTTGATAGATAATAATAGAGACTTTTAGGTGATCTGCCTGGGTAGGTTTTGGTTCCACTGGAAGTATTGATTGATACGAGAGCTAAAACAAAACACCAAGTAGGCAGGCAACAGCTTTCAATTCGTAGTCTCTGACAACCGACATCATTGACAGCGCATTTTCCGATTCCATCCACGAGTTCCAAAAATTGTATTGCCTCTAACATAATTATATAAATGCTTATTTATATGCCAATGTACAACGGAAATGGAATGAATGAATTCGCTCTTATTTTGGATTTTTTGTTTCTGTAGATCTTGTTCGTGGTTCAAAAAGAAGTCGAAAAGGAATAATTCCTTTTATATTACCTACATCTATATTATTTACCTACCTCATCGTTACGTTGCCACTGAGTAATTCGAACAGTTGATGTGCTTCGAAGTGATTATCGTGAATTCACAGCGTGAAGTGATCTCAATTGATAATTTATTGTAATCGAAGAAATTTCAAGAGTTAAGCAAGTTAATTGAGTGAAAATGGTGAATCCTTGCTGTTGTTGTAGTGTTTCGACAGGTGCTCGAATCTTGGCGTTCGTGTCCTTAGTAAGCAAAAATGAATTTGAAACACAAACCACGATTTTTTGTATTGACATACAATTTATTGTATTGATTTATTGTACTGAAGACTTTCATATCGCAATGTTATTAAAGGTTTTTACAACTATACAACTGTGATTAACAGGTAGTCGCTGTCATTCTTGTGGGAACATCATCTTGGGTCCTTAAGGAAGCATATGAAGAACGGGAAAGTAGTAGTTTCAAAATTGTATCTGGAATTTCTGGTGCAATAGATTCTATTGGGAAATTTGCAGGAGTTGAGGATAGAATTGAGTGGGATAAAAAAAGTAAAATTTTACTGGCTTGCTCTGGTGTGGGTGTGGCAGTTGGAGGATTACAATTGTTGTCAAGCTTTTTCCTTCTTATTGGAGCTGCTGGCAAAGTGAGTTTATCATATGTTTATATGGGAATTTCACTATTTACGAATTACGTGGGTATTAATGTTCTCAAAGTGTAATACAATAATGCATGAATATTATAATGGAGCTTATATTTTTTCAGAGCCGAGCACCCAGTGCAATCTTCGGCTTTGTCAATTCAGTCGGTCTCTTTGCAATCGTTGGTTCTCTCGTCTGCCTCTTCTACAAGAATATTGTTGACTTTGAAAACATTGACAAGCTGGAGGATAAGATGAAGTACTGGATCACAGCTATGATCGGCGACGCTGTGTTTCTGATCTACGCTAATTGTGCTGCGTGCTGCTTTGTTCGGTCTTAAAAATTTGGATCGTTTCAAGTGACGACAAAGAAAACAAAATACTTTACAGTATGTATTTAAATTTGTCTTTTGTTATAAAAATATAATTAATTTACAAGTGAAAATGTTAGAGATAGTATGATGGTAGCTAAAACAATTTGGGTGACGACAAATTGTAGGGTTGTGCAGAATTTCCATGTTATGCAGCTAATTAGTGTGGTTTCAAATTGTCAAACATACATTTACTAAGTTATTGATTCCATACCATTTTTACAGTAAAAATCGAATAACGGAAGCCCTAGTGCCACAATTTTTGTCTCTTCTATCCAGTTTCCATGATAAATGTATGAATTCTACCGGGCCAGTTATGTAGTGGTATATCAGATTCTCCCCAATTAATCAATTTCCTTATATGCGATTTGTACCATACAATTGGTGACAAAAAATGCTCGATTGTGAGATAGAATCTGTTGAATGATAATTTCCTCTCAGACTCGACAACCAGCTGAAATAAGTAGTACTTCAATGATTTCCCTTCTTCATCTTCATTTTCAATTCTTTTGCTTTTTTCTTACCGTCTGAGGAGCCAAACATTTTCCTAGGCCAAAAAAGATGTTCATCTTTTGAATTGCAACAAAAATATTTTATGAAACGAAAATTTGCCATTGCATTGTGACTGCCAATATGAACATTGATTCAATGTGAATCTTCAAGTATAAATAATGCCATCGAAAGAAAAAAATCTAATTACATAATGTCGACTCGTCCAGTATTAAAATGTTGAGACTTATTTTAGTAATGTCTCCAGGGAGCGGAGTATATGTTTCGTTCTCGAATTCGCACACAAAAGTGGGTCACAAGCAGTTAACATTTTAGCCAGCTACTATATTATGTACAACTCCCTTTCCGTAAAAATATAACTATGTAGCCTTATATGTAATTAAGTGTGAGAGTGAAGAGCCTTCAGTATCTCGGGTAAATATAACCCACCTGGCTAAGCACATAAAACTATGTACCAGGTAATGCCGTCGGTTTAAAAGATAGGTTATGGTACTCCTATGTAACTGAAGTGATCTTTTTGTGTTTATACAATAAAATTGTAACTATATTCGTACAAGTATGTAGCATTAAAGCAAAATGCTTTGGACAATATCACAAGGGGGCACTGTGGGACGCTTGCAGCTTATGCAACTGTCAACTCCTTTTTTCATAATATTCTTTATCCTAACAAAAATGGTTCCAGCATTCAAAAAACAACAGTTACGGTTGTGGTTGCAGTTTGGTATTTTATTATAGTGTATGATAAAACTTTATCGATATTCAAGGAGATAAACAGGAACTGTATGACGTAAAGTAAACAACCAGAACATCGTGCTGTATGAATAAACTATATAATTGCATTTGGTTGATTGTCTAAGGTATTTATTTTTGGCAGACAGGATGTGAGTGAGATTTAGGGACAGGTAATTTTGAATATGTACCTAGATATAATCAAGCTTACCTGTTGTTTGAGGATGACACGGCAACTAACGTGAGCGTCAATCATTTGCTTAAGATAAGCATAAGCAAACCGGCATTTTTATTATCATTTCTATTTTTATGATAACATATATTCAGTAATAGGAATATAGATATCTATGAATTCCATTACCCACTCGCAATCAACTGTTATTGATTGATTTTGGTGTATATGTATTTGGTAGATATGCAGGAATGTTTAGTTAATGGTAGCTATTTTTTGTTTGACGATTTTGGGTGTTTATTGTTTAATATTCAATTATACCTGCATTATATGAGGTTCTGAGACAAATTTTGACCCTACGTTCTGTACATAGTTGGTACCATGGTGCCTGAACAAAAAATTGTACTGCTCTATTCTGAGTGACACTTGTTGACAGACAAATATGAATTATAATTGCGTGTATCTACTTAAGAATAATTTTTTTTAAATATTAAGTCAGCGTATGAACATGAACTATTGTGACAACGTAGGTACTGTATGTTTGTACAATAATTCTGAATTCTCATTATGTATCATTTTCTCCAGTATTCATTAAATAAATGACGGTTAGTGGGAGTTTGCCATTTTTCGACTTTGTATAATTACACTTGCTTTGCACTTATATTGTAATTTGGTTGTGAATGAATAATGTGACCTAGTATGTAGTAATTATAAAGAGACATTTATATTATGTATAAATATTTAAGTTGTAATCGTTTATACTTATCGTAAGTATGTGTTCAATTTTGTTTTTGTTGCAACCATTAAAGAGTTGTATCGTTTGTAACTATTGATCTTGTAAATGATTGTTATCAAATAATTATTTGCTGTCCATTGTTTCTTTACGAAAAACGAATTGCTTCTTAACAGGAAGTCGTATAAGGGGAAAATGATGGATGTATATTGGATAGTAAATGTCGTTGTCCTTCTAAATTTTTCAGTTTGTAAAAATATCACGACAATGATAAAAATCTCCACTACGATGTTTGCAGTTGTACAAATCTACAAGGTACAACGATATTTACAATCCAAGTGTATTATTATGCACGCATTGAAGTTAAAATAAATGGATAAAGTACGTATAATATAATATACATAATATGTAGTATTATTTTATGCACAAGCTTTGTAAGCAAACCTTAAATAATTGGATTAAAATCAATCAAAGAAACTTTTTTAAAAAAACCACGTAACCTGGCCAAATGTGATGCAATGTTCAAATATTTGATGCAACTTTCTCCGTTCCAACAAAAGATGAATCAGCTATAGTAATGTAGTTAGAAGTTATATTACTGTATTTTGTCAAAAGCTATGTTATGCTATACACTATCATTGAAGTGTTATTATAATACGTAAAATTGTTTGGTTAAGCAAGTTGTTTGTAAGTATAAGTAGTATATTATATTTATAAAATAACTAAACATACAAGACAATTTATTTAAATAGTATGAAGAATATAAAATAAACATGCTAATAGGTCTTCTACGTAAATTTCTGATTATGTGGTTGCTACAGCGTGTGGTCATAATTACTGTATAAATGCTGACCTTTGAGCTTTAGGTGACGTACTTTATATTTAAAAAATTCTAGCCCTCCATTATTGACTATTGACTTGACTATAATTTACTCGAATGAATATATGAATAAAAATGGTAACAATAATGCTTCTAAATTAAAATTAAATGGTATGCAAAGGGTGACAACAGAAATCAGTAATTAAGCGCATATAATTACGAACATTTATTAAAAAAATAATTTCAACAGTTTTCATGAAAAATATTTTCTGTACAAAAAGGACTTGCATTCATTGGACGCGAGTAACAATATAACTAGCTATAACAGTAACAGTACATAACAGTTCTTACTTACAAGGGCAAGTACTTTCTTGGTATTCTTCGGGGTTTAAAGCAAATCAGTTAAAGATGATTTGAAAAGTTTCGATACAAAATTTATATAAAGTGTAACTATATTTATTGTAGGTACAAAATCATTTAAAAGTTTCTACTATATGTCTGCAGATAACTTGTGGATCGGTTTCGTTCGGATATAAATTCATAACATATCGTACTTTATCTTCGGAGAATATTGCAGCCAAATTGCAAAATATTTGATGCGCAGATTCCTTAGGTAATTGTAATAGGTGACTGGACGACTTGTGCTGCGGATTACTTGCAAAATGACTACCAGGATCCATTCTAGATGCCATAAATGCTGATGGGTTCACACTGAGCTGTCTCTGAAGTTTCCGATGACCATTTACCATGGAAGGCATTTGACTGTTATTCGAACTACTGTTACTATTACTACTAAGATTATTGCTGGGAGTATTACTACCCACAAAAGGACTGCTGTGATTTCTAGGATTACTACTGGTACTTGCACTTCCACCTGGACAACTCTGACTACTGGCTAAAAAGGATTTGGTATGAGGGCTACAATTCGAACTCTCCAGGCTATGTTGAAGGGTTTGCTGTTGTAACGACAGTTGCAGTTGAAGAGATGAGGATGGATTAATCACAGCCGATTTCGTGCGAGAACATGCCATCTTGACAATATTATTATCTTGACGTAATATTGGAAGTGACGTTGTCTTCATAGCTGCTTGTTTCCGCAGTGCTTCGGATACTGAAACTTTCTGCGTTGTGTGATAATATTTGCATTTCGTTCCAAATGTACATTTGTGACCATACGGGCAGGGTATTTGTTTGGCAGTTCGAGGTGTAGTATTTGACATTAATAACTGATCTAAAGTTGGACCATTACGTCCTAAAGGGTCTTCGGGGGGCATGAATCTATTCCAATTAAAAAATCACATTTATTACATTTCGAATTAGGTAAAGTATAATTTTTAGTTACAACTGCGACAAAATTTTCTTCCAGAAAAGAGCTCTAGACCTTACCTATCATTAACAAATGAATACATTAACGTCCGTTCTTCAACAACTCGCTTAAAATCAGGAGATTCTAATGTTAGGTCCCGATAATTATCATTTGAAACCACGATTCCGTCCGTTTCGGCAGCTAATTTTAAAATGTAACGATCATCGTAACAGACCATACGTCGATTATTAATATTTTTACTAGGGGTCCACACCAAAATTCCCTTGGATTCTAAGTCGGTCAAAATTTTTGGGTCTAGAATTTATAAAAAAAGAATTGTGTTGATTAGTTTAAGGTTGAACGAAATGCAGTTAATGTTTAAGTAATGTAAGATTTTAGAGTAACGCTAATAAATAAATCAAAGCTGAATGCAGAATTATTGTAAAAATTACCTGAAACTGGGTCATCTGGACAGGCTTCTTTTCGGTACATGGGAACAAAAACTGTGATTTTTTCATGACCTCGAGAAAGGAAATAATCAACAGCTATTTGGATTCCATGTGAGGAGAAAAATTTATTTGATCCGTGACTATAATTTATTAAAACAGTGAAATTAATTAACTGTCACAGGAATTTATTGCATACATCTTAGATTAATCTTGGTATAAAATCAAATTAAGGTTGAGTATTTATAATTACCTCATGGCAACATTACTTCCATCAATCACTATGTGCCGTAATTTGGATGCTTGTCCCGGAGGCTGGAGAACAAAGGTGGGAGTGGACAATCCACAGCCGCCTATTGCACTTTTGCCGCCAACATCTAATTGTATTAATTCTGCTAGTAATTCATTTTGCGTTGCAGTTTTTCCTAGCTTACCCAGTGCAATCTGAAAATTTAAAAACAGATAAAATGGTAAAATCTTCTGTGTAAATCAACACTCCCGCTAAAGATTTTATTTCATAACCATTTACAACACTAAAAACCTACGTAGTTTTAATGCAACTAGTACGAGTACAATGGAGCTGAAAATATACCTTAACTTGATCCTCACTGTATCCAAGTTTTCTTGCAAAATCTACTTTTAATGTATAATTAGAATCTACGTGTCCAATGTGGGCGTCATCCTGTGGATTTTCAAATAAAAATTAATCATCAATAAAGTGAACTTGTTCTTTTTCTCTAGTCTCAAAATGTTTTTTGCATTAATATCGAAATATATTGGGATTAGAGCCACAATATTTAATCTATAAAACTCACCTTGACATTAACATACTCACTAAATTCTTGAGCCAAAGTATCACTAACAGTCCGACTAACATCACAATGCACAGATGAGTCTTCAGATGCTTCACAACAATAGTCAGAATCATACGAAGAATCTTCAGAACAACTCGAATCTTGTCCACCGCTCTGCATTCTGGTCATCTCCGCTTTGACCTCCATCCTTCTCTTAATTTACGAGTACAACTTGAAACTGAAGACTGAAATGATCCAGGAATTAAATTGTTGAAAATATTCGCGGAATTGGATGTGAAGTATTCTCTTCTTGACGGTTGCATCCAATTCAATTCTAATTCAAAGTACGCGTAATCGATATTGTATATCAATCGATGTGATTAAAATCCTCCGTTAATCCTTATCAGCTCTTTGTAAGTGGGCAATGAGCATCCGTATTCCGAGAGTCCACCACAAATTAGAACCAGAACAATAACATCCGGGTCATCAATGGTCTGTAAGTTGGTACTCGTTATCTAAAACAATTAAAAACAAATCATAATATGAAAACATCTTTAGATTACATTTTAATTAATTGTTATCATTACAGTCACAAGTTCGCGAAAAGTCCCCAACCAAGGTTTGTTTATTTTTAGCCACCCTATGCTTCTCGCACATATCTACTAATTGATTTTACTAACGCACCATACCAGAATACAATACGTGAAGGGTTCAATTCAAGTAATAATAATAAAATAACATAATTTGAGTCTCAAGTAGGTGGTGATTCATGATCATGTTGGCATGAGACATCCGTGATTAATCCAAGGTTCAAAGTCATTTTAATTTACTTTTACTACTTATATTCTTTCAATAACTTGCCATCCATCCATTATCACATCGCGTCGCATCACATCGGCATACAGGTGAAACACAAAATATACTCAGACACGAATACTGAATGAAGTATTCAATTTAAAATTAAATCGGCAAACACACCCTCCAGCTCCAGCCCTCCAGTACAATCATCAACCAAACCAAACCGACCTTCAAGTAGGTACGTGATTATGTATCTGAGATGCTACGACAGTACTCCCAAGAAATCTAAACGACTACGTCCTCATAGAACTGTTGACTGTAGTCGATACACAAGACCATCCGTCCACAGAACAGAACCCAGAACGTATATACATGATGATTCTATAATAGAAATCCATTAACCTTGGAATTGACTCTGCTCATTAATTCTCGTAGTTTACTCCTTACCTACCTACATACTGACTACGTTATACATCCAGCTTCATCATTAATTATATACATAGCACATGGCTAAGGAAATTATTGAAAATGCATTCCCCATTTCATGTCGGATTCCAATAAATTCCAGTCAAAATTGAAATTGAAATATCAATATTAACATCTGCAATCATTTGCAGCAAGTAGTATACCTACAACTCTACTCATTCAAGCACAAACATTTCCTCCAAAAAACTCTGAACCAACCAAAGTTAACTAATGCAATAGGTAACCAACAATAAGCTCCAAGAGTTGCACAGGACATGCATAGCTTAGTGGCTACTAAATCTAAATAGAAACACCGTGCCTATATTGTTATTTCGTTCACAACTATGCAGGAAAATATCCACTTAAACGTAAAAGACTGACCCGGATGTAAATGGATATGTACACTACTCGGAATCCCATCGCATCGCCATCACTTCACATCGTCTCGAAATGCATCGCATCCTTCGTGAAGCATTAGCTGATTGTGATTCTGACCGCCAGCTGTATATCTATTATCCTTCCCTATTCAACGACCAAACCGTTTGCTATTATCATTATGTACACCGACTCCAACACAATCTTTGCGAAGTTTTTTAGGCAAATGTAAAAAAATATCTTCAACTACAATAATAACTACTGGCACCATCATACATTTTAAAGCTGGTTATAAAAAATCAAAAGGGTAGTCATAGTACAGCATACATATATATCAAAGTCACGAATAACCTAATAATAATAAAGTACAAGAACTGCATACAAATCAAAACCTCAACACTTTTGAGTTAGACCAATGAATTAAAAAAAACAGATAAATTCACTACACTGGCTCCTACTGACTGCATACATATATGGTTATCAAAAAAAAACCAAATCGATGGCAGACAACTAACGCAACAGAACTTCACAACAAACAGCAATAACAATGACCCAATGAATAATCACACTAAAGTGATATGAAGGAGTGAAGGGCAAACGAATTTTAAGTCATCTAACAAAATACTGAGGAAAATGTAAAACTAAATTAGAATAGTAGACTAATTTGAAATTTTAATTCTAAGACTAATAATAGTGCCTTTAAAAGTCTCGTCAACATCAACCCATTTAGTGGAATAATATGTGAATATCACATCCTGTCCGCTGTCACTCTCTTCTTTACATGTATGTTAGTCTATTTAGTTTAGTAGTCTCTGGGGAAAGAAAATTCGAAAGTTTACATCTCATCGCCAATGAACATGTTCTTATTTATCTTCACTGAATAAGGATCTCCTCATGTACCTACTCAAAGAACAACACACAACTGTGACTATGTCGTGATTATGAGTATCGATAATGCATTTCCGAATTCATTTTCATTCTTACCATTGAACATTTGACATTTGTTCATTCATAGTTTATCATTCCCAGCAGAATTTAGCATATAACTGGTCAACTTCCAACTTGACAACTGTAATCGTGAATCAGTGAATGAACGTATGCATGACGACGTCTTGGACAAAATGTAAGCTACTGGCAACAATTTCGTAATTTTCAACATTTCACAGATGACAAATGACAGCTAGACAGTCATACCATGGTTGTACCATTGTATTTATCAACAAAGAAATTTAATACTTTGTGTCGAATTCAGGATTACTTTGGAGATTACTTTTGCCTCGAAATACATGTCACTAGTTTCTCCCGGATCCTAAGCTGTAAGCATAATGCAAAAGTATCGGTGAAGCACAAACTTGTGGTTTTGATATTACAACAAAACGACCTATCATCCGAACTTCACTGCACGAAACTTTCAAGCTACAAATCCTTCACAGCAAACAACACTGAAACCTACAGAATCGAATCTTGGACTTATGAAGCAGTAAAGATTAATAAACGAACAACACAACTGTAAACAACTAATTATAGCCATTTTCCAACCGGAATAAACTGAGTAGAAAAATCGTCTACATTTCTAGCTGGCCGTAAAAATGTATACAAAATGAGAGTAATCCGCCCGGAAATAAACATCTTAGCTGATAAATCTTTGTCCAAATCATCCAAATATCCAAACGAAGGTAACATTTGTTCGATTTTAATTTTATACAAGCGAAATCATATTACGATAATAGCGATTTCAAACACAGATCACTCCGCGATGGCAAGTCGCACTTGGAACTTCAAACTTAACTCCGAACTTTGTAAATTTATTTACTTACTTCTAAAATGACCATAAACTGGAATATTGAAATACTGGTAAACTTTGTGCTACTAATTATTAATTGGAAGACTATCTTTTTTTGATTCCGTAAATAACCCAAAGTTTTTGGTGGAACTCTTATTTATTACCACGATTGATCCATCCGTCAACAAGTAACAAGTAAGAACCGTAAATGATGATGTTAATTTAAAATTTAGTGGAAAATGAAAAGATAATTAATCAAATCAGACGTCCAGAAAATGTAGGATTTAGAAGTTTACCTTGTAATTATAATGGCAACGACTTTGACAAAGAGTATTACACTAATTAATCCTTCGGTGGCAGTTTTTGTAAACTTTAACTTGGAATAACAGCTAATTGTATTTAAAACGTATAGAAAATATAAGCACCGCACAAACACTTTAACTATAGTTTCGGGAACGACTGCGGTTAAAATCCAACTAAGTACCCACCAGTGACAACGACAACACTGACAGTCACAGCACACGCCTGGTAGTCACAGGCAGGATTCACAGGAGTTTCAAAGATAATGATGAATTGTTAATATAATGTGGTTAATTGTACCATGAAGCTGCAAACTCACAAGTATCCTCTGCACTACAGTACCTTACAAATAATAACAATAATAACAATAATGTTGGTAGTTTGGCTTCGACTTTGGCTTTAAGTTAGGAGTAAGAGTTGTAGTTGTAGTAGTTGGAAACCGTGGCCTTATGAGAGGCTGAGGTTTATATATAAAGAAGATAAAGAAGAGTCAACGAGTGGAAGTCGAATAGGCTGCTAGCAGAAGAGGGTCACGTTTCACATTGCAATATGGATTTCTCTAAACGATCTCATCTCATCTCCTCTCTTCGCACTCACTGCACACTAGAGCCGAACAGGACCCAACCAAACCACCTGCCCCAGCTAAAACACCAACTAAAACACCAACTCTAACTCCAACTCATATGTCAGCAGTAAAAAGGTAAAGAGTCAGTCCTCAGCCGCATCCTCATCCTCATCCTCTTCGATTCCTACGAAACAAAATACAAATACAACCCATGCAACGATAACGACAACGACCAGAGACCATACCTTAACTTTAAAAACTACTACCTTATAATGTAATACCTTACCATTTCATTGCCACCACTATTACTATTTTACTATCCGTACAAAACATCAAAACACACACCTATATGCTATATAGCTATGTACAATGTCTCTCTTAAATCTATCTTCTAACGTTCTAACCTCCAACAACCAGAATGAGGACTGAAGACTATATACCCCCATCTTATGCTTATCCACCTTCGTAGTTTGTAGATCATCATCATACGGACCTTCTTTGGCTATGTCTTGGACTTTTTCGCATCCGTAAAGAATACATTTATCCCATGAGCATCTGAACATTTACTATCCACTAGTACAAACTATCTACATTTTACATCCTTTAGTTTTACTTTACTCATATGCTATACCTAGCATATAGCAGAAAGCATTATATATATGTATATAATTATAAATATATTCAGTCAAGTACCACGAGCATGGCCTAGAGTTGTAGAGCAACTTATCCAACTCTAACTAACACTCAGCGTCTCGATCCCATCACACTCACATTCTCTTGCACTCGTACTCGACACTCGGCAGATTAGCAGATGGCAAGGATCTCATATAATTTGCCATTGCATTGTATTCCACCACATCTACTTTTACTATTATATAAAATCTATTTCACATAGGATTAGATTGGACTGCGAGACACTCTATTTGTGTGGGCATTCGTATATAATTATAGATATTATATGCCTAGATGCTCCTAAGCTAAAGCAATAGCACGGATGCTATATAGTTCATGTTTCCCCTTGCATTGCTTTTTAGCTATAGTGCTTGCAGTTAGGTAGTTAAAGTTGTAAGGTTGAGCACGGAGCATCATCATATAGGGGAGCCGCCATCCCGGATCTTACAATTTACCATTTAGCCATTTACTAAGTAGTAAAGGAAAGGAGATAGAGACAGAGGAGCCTCCACAACACGACGCAAAACAACATAGAGAAGTCAGCGTTGAAAAAGAAGGAGAGACGAGAAGGGAAGACAAGAGCTTCATTCATAATGAGCTCTCTCTCTCTGTATCTATCCACATCTACCTCTATAGTCAGTTAACTTTAGTTTTGTATTTCACACAAGTACTACGTAGATACTTACGTGCTTTTAGTACTCGAGCACTTGAAACAGTGAAATAGTAAAAGAGGCAACTACATATTGCATATGTACTTTTTATACCCATTTCAATTCTATTTACTATTTACATAAGGCATGGCATAAGCACACCAGTACCCATTACTACCTTAAAGAATCATTCGCATTTGCATACCACGTAAGTACCTATGAACACGATGAACAGTGCAGTGTCTACCAGTACATTACACACATCCTATATGTAGCTGCCGATGTATGCATAATGTGATATCTATATTCTAGTTTTTCATGCTTAAAGCAGAGGTAGACAGAGCTTGAGAAGAGAAACAGAAAGAGAAACAGCGAGCGAGCAATGTGTAGAGTGTAGAGAGAGAGAGACTAGTAGATACATATCAGTATATAGTACATAGTCATATTATAATGATAGTTAATCGCAAGAGCAACAGGTAGGTGCTGTGGGCTGTGCTGTAAGCACTCAAGACTCAAGATTAAATTGAATGATGGGATACAGCGTAAGCTAGAAATGAATACGTTATATACATACTGAGATAAGTGCAGGGTTAACGTTAACGGTAAGGGAATTTCCTGAATCCTGGTTCCATTCTCATTATCTCTATTTCTTATTTCCTTCTCTATCTCTTTCCACTGCTCTAATCGTAAGTTATCAGTGGACAGGAATAAATATTAATACTCTCATCGTCAGTAGTACAGTATTATAGATACATGTGTTCATTGCACTAAATTCAATAATCCTATTTACTAATCAAGCACTAATGGCAAAAACTGACTGGGCAACTAGAAGCCAAGACTAGACCAGCAAAAAATTAAAGGCGAATCTAAATTAAGTGTTTCAATGGACGTTTCTCATGTCACAATTTCGATGGAAAAATCGAATGTCGCAAGTAAATCCGTATCTAATTCCAAGTTCAATTCCAAATGGAACGGCAGGAGCCGGAGACAGACCAGGACTCACATTCACTTTGACAGTCTACTCACCTATTTGCAAATGCATTTCAAGAGACTACAGGCTAAAAATCTATGAGCAACAACAATGCATCACACATCTGCATCACCACAAAGTACCTAGATAGTCGCAATCACCTAAGTGATAATATCTACATCCTTAAACCTCAATGTGTCCTATCCCAAAGCTAAATACCAGCACGTGTGCCTGTAATTACAGATATGTTAGTAATAGTTTATAGCAGCTACATACTCCATTCCAATCTGACTAGCAGCAATTAGGTATTTTTTACGCCTACGAAATTGAATTTGAACCCACACTATTCATAACTTCCAATCAAGCTGCACAAGGAGAAATAAAGACCAGGAGCCAGGAGAGAATATTGCAAACAGGCAATCATAATTTTAGAGCACACGACACGAGGCTGATTGCGCTGATGGATCTCGTCCTCACTTTACTACATACTCACTTCACTCACTGATGAATAATGCTAAAAAATGTATGCGAGCCTGTTCTATAAATAAATAAAATAAAAGCATTTAAATTTAATTATAACCATTGAGTGTACCTGTCTGTGAACCTCTTGAAAAGACACGAACATGAACATGAACAAGAACATTAGCACTAGAATTAACATTATAAAACCATACCTTAGATGGACGGGCATGGACATCCTGGTTCATGTGCTGGTTGCATTCACTCACAACAACCTGCAGCAGTGTACATATCAGATTACCTATGTATGTAAGTATTCGTCAGAATGGAGATTGAGAGACTTGAGAAGAAAAGGCAGTCAGTCAACTGGCTACATATATTCTAATTGCTATTTGTTTTAATTAGTTCGCACATTTTAATTACCATCTTTCCCACTTCAAAGCCAGTCTGTAATGGTTGATGGGGATCTGCTCTTCACCCTCTTTCATCCACGAACCTTCCATGGGAATTCAGCATTTTACAATTTCACTGATTTCAGAAATAACAGATTTAATGTTGTTTATTGTTTTGGTAATCTCTTTTCCAATAGTCAACATCAGTAGGGAGATATCATTCATCAGTATCAGTAGCACCATGTTAATATAGGGATTCCGCGTAAAAACATAAACATGGTTTCCATATGGTGCATCAAGCTGGTGCTTCACTACTTCTAAGAAGTAAGCGTAATTCAGTTGAAAGTGTGAAATTGAAATAATTAATATTTGGAACCCCCTGTAAATAGAATTAATTATGTATGGGATCAGGGAGTAAAGTCAAAGTGACGATGAGAGTCAGATTTTATCTGAAGGGATTCTACACTGACTGATGAAGTGAGTTGAATGTATGGACATAAAAAATGTGTATGTATGGGTAGTAAGTATGGATGTAAGTATAGTGTGATATATTATTATGAGTTTATGATGGTGGGGCAGGTATAGGAAATTATAGAGTGCATTAGTACTGCGTAGCTAGCGATAAGTAACTACTAACACTAACTACTTGAGATAAATCATTATCTGCATCTCCGGGTAATCGTAATGGTAATCGCATTTTAACTATATGGACAAACTACAAGTAACAAATATGTACTGCGAGTACCTAGTTCTACATTACTTAATACACTAGTTATTAAAATATACAAATTTTTCAGATTGATAATTGTACCTATATCCGTATTTTGTACTAATTGTTTTGATGTTACTAACTTCGCGAACCCTACAACTGTCACGGAACTGTCGCCATATCGTCCTACTCGCATTCCAATACTAACTTGTGGATGGCAACAGTCATCTGGACACACGTCACAACAAACTTCTATCAATAACATCAAATGGCAATTCTAAACTCAATAATACTATTAATGACAAAACTTGAACTAGTAAGCCTCATTTGTAAACGTTATTATAGAATTTAAATACGAAATCACATCTTAATAATTATGTCATTATAAAACAATTAACATCTTACTTCAACGAAATGCAGTGTGCGACAACGATCACACCGTAAAAATTGGTGCATCTAAAATGCTAAAAATCTAATTTAATTTTAGTTTAATTCGGAACGTATTTTAAATGCATCTCAAGTTCACAAAATGCATCTCCATAACTAAATTGCATCGAAAGTGTATCTAAAGTGCATTTCAGGGTCCAAGATACATTTTATTGTGTTGTTAATGCATTTCAGATGCACCCAAACCTAATTCCTAATTATTCCTAAATATACTAAATAGGCATGGATTTTAGATGCATATTTTCTATGTATAAGATGCTTTAGTTTTTACAGTGCATGTATGTAGGTACAAATGAATTGCTGGTTGTTCAAAGGTGAAACCCCATTTTCTCCGCCTTGGTTAAAAAAAAGGTGCCTCCCTCCTAATGTACGCTACTTAAGGAGTACTCTATAACTGTTAGAGCAGCAATTATACTAATTACTACTATAATTAAAGTGCTGCAGTTTCGAATTTGATTTGAAACAAAACAACATTAGAAGAGTTTGGGATTCCCATTTCGATTAATTACTGCAGACGTCACAGCAAATGGAATTTTATGATTGTTCCAAATTGTTCAACTTTTACTGTTTCGTTTTTGCCAACAGATAAACAGGCCAACACAATTTTGGTCGGAACAAAATATGAACAGTATCAGTTAAAAAGAACAATTTGCAGCTTTAACAGCAAACGCGTCAGCCACGTATATCCATAACATGCATAACTAGTGAAAGAACTAATATGTAGGTATCCAATAACTCAATGATAATAATGATTCATAGTTATTTGCATGCCATTTCGATTGCTACCGGTGCCATATGTCATGTCATAGAGAGTAGGTTAGTTACGTAAGTAATTTTATTGCTTTGACGTTGACTTTGACTTTAGTTTCGTACTACGTCAAAAGTATCATTGCCATCGCCATTATCAGCATCATCCTCAGAGTATCAGGATCCTCGTCACACCTAACAGAATAATAAATACCTGATGAATTTATTAGTATTTAGACATCATTGCTCAAACTCGCACTAATATAGCATTAACTGATGGAAAATATGTGCATTACGTAACCTTAGGTTGTAGGTTCCATGACTTGTTTTGCATTTCGGATGATTCACATTGGCAGTGACGTTTGACTGAATAATGAATGCAATTTTTATTTTCAATTCCATTCATATTTCCAGATATTTTACATATTTGCATTATTTAGAGAGGACGCTGAAAATACTGTAAACATGCTGCCAGTGCATAATTGCTATATGATCATGATTATGATCCGTAGAACTATGGAAGGAGTCATCGTCATAGTATTTTTGCTCGGGTACTCACAGGTCTAAAACAGTCAAGAATTATGCTAATCCCAAGAAGGTAGGTGGGAGTAAGCATCAAGATTCAAGTCAAAGTCACGCAATGTAATATTTAACGTAATAGTAATGTTAAAAGGCTGAAGACAAGCAGACAAGTCTCGCAAGTCTCGACACTTAAGATTAGAACATTTCGATCTGATTTATCACGATTGACTATCAACTTAACAAACTTATCAAGCCTCTCTCAGCTCCAAACGCTACGTGTTCTTAGGTAAACATCCGGATTCATTTTTTCTCTCTTCGTACTCACAGATTCAGTCGTCAGTCATTTAATGACATAGAAATGCAAAAGTGCATGACTATATACTAATACGTGCAAATCGTAAATGGATCACAAAATCGCCATTTATCATAGCATTCGAGTTTTAAAAAAATGATCCCTATCGCCATATCCTTTTACGACATACTACTTATTTGTAATTATTATCTACACACTTTTTTTGAACATCTGGCAACGTAGTCCAATGCAGTCCAGTGCAAGGTAATGCAATGCAATGGTCAGCTCGTAATGGTAGTGGTAATCGGTAATCGTAATCAGAATCATGATAAGACATGACAGCGTTCCTTTTTCCTCTTTTTCATGTCACCGTCATCACTAATTATAGCGTCCTGCAGTTGATCTCTTATTGATCTTTATTTATGATTGTATTATTATTGCTGAAGATTTTTTTTAACAATTTTATTTTACAACGCCTATGGATCTCAATCAACTTTTGCGTACGTGCAACTACACAATACTGCTGACTGCTGATCGTGATTAGCATGTGCTACTAATTATATTGACTACGTGGTAATTTCTCAGACTATCTCAAGCGGTAAATCATACACGAGGATGCTATCTTTGTAGTAAGCTGGCATAACTTTAATTAGAGCGCACTTTTAAACTTTTCAAAACAGAAGTAGCTAATGTTACTGCGTGTACTATTAGAGCATTTCTAAAGAATAAATTAATTATGATTTCATTTTCATAACCTTTGGGATGTACACTGGAAAAATGTAGTTTATTCCAAAAATAGAAGGATAATGTTCTCCGAGCTTAAATGCTACGATTCCTTTGTTTAAAAAACTTAAGGGAAAAAAATTTAATGCTACTTTATGAAATGTCGTGAGAGGAATGAAACCGTTTTTTTGTTAAAAATTTGAAATTCTAAAATGGCTACTTCAACCTTCAACTTATGAACAGCTTGGGCTTGGGAGGTACAATGCCAAAGAACTTCAAAAGTCTGGAATTGTAATGGTATTTCAATGATAATATTATATGTTTCTAACAAGATTATGTTCCGTAAAATGAGTCTGTTTAGGCTACCCTCGTTGGAGGACAGTGTCAAGTTTTATTTTAAGTGAATAAAGTGTGTCTTTCTCTCGTAAGTATTTACTAAAGTACGGAAGATATTAATTAAAAATCTGATATAGAATACATATGAAATGAATAGGTTATGAAAAATTTCTGTATAAATGTGCTCAGTAAAGACAGAGAATAAATTTTGTGATAAAAAATTTCATTGGACATTTTCAAGTTTCAGTTAAAGCTCATCGTTCTTTTTAAATATTTTACCTGCTGTAGAACTGAGAAACAACTATGTATACATTGCCAGTTTTAAAATGTCAAGCGATTTTTGGAATAACCAACTCAAAAAACATATCAGCGATAAACCCATTAAAAGTAATAGTCAGCCTGGTAGTTGGGTAAAACGGTAGACAAGTAGTTTTTGTCAGGTTCCAGGTGCCAGGCTGAATCGCCATGACAAATTTTAGCCAAATGCTGTTTTTAGCCAACTACCGGGCTAACTAACTTTTAATGGGTTTACCGCGCTATTGTTTCATCAATATTGCCATTTAGGGGATACCTGACGAAAAAGTGAGAATCTCAGATTTTTGAGATTTGAACTATTCCCACAGATTTGATGATTTGAGATTTGTTATTAGGGAATCTCAAACAAATCTCAATTGAATCTCTGTATCTATGGAAAGGCAATTTTAATTTTTGCGTTGAGAAGAGTTGAGAACCGCCAGGTTGTTTTAAACTAATGTGTACTAAAACTTGTCAAAGAAATATTTTTATACTGTGCTGTGGTCTAAAACTAAAACCCTTGGACCAGGAACATGACATAATTTTTGGCCTCAACCGTATCATTAAATCACTATAATTGAGGGAGTAATAAACATAATCTCTTCCTAGGGAAGATAGAATTGGGCAAACTTAAAAATTCGTGTCTCAACCTAAATCTTTCTCTAGATATTTTAGCCGTCACGCTAATTTTATTACCTTTTATCAACTTACCACAACTGCGGACGCCACCAATGCAATGCAATCACAGTCATTGCAATACTCTATACTTTTCTACTCTATTCGTAAAGTATAATTGAATTTTTACATTAATTTTTTTAATACATTTACGTCAATGAATTCATTAAAATTTGGCGCACTTGCTTTTCTGATAAACACAGGACGTATTTGTTCCACTCAAGAACTTGTACCTTGTTCAAGAACTTTGTTGCATTTTTAATGCAATCACCTTCAAATATTGTTACTTCAAAGGACCATTTTAAATTCAAAACGTTTACGCGGTATAGCATACGTTCAACAGCGCCAAATTCCGGAACAGACAACAAACTCGCTCACACACATGGACACATGCCCAAATTAAGTTTGTAAAGTTTTCACCCTCACGTATACAAATCAAACTCAAATCTGCAAAATCTGTTTTCTAACAGCAAATCGTGAAAGAATTGTGTTCTAGTGAATGTGTGCTTGTACTACATTGTTTGATTGGAAGTCATAGAAAATTGTGAGGTAGTAAGTCTAGCACCACAATAATAACAGTCTGCATTTTCTTCTCATGATTCCTTCTCATTTCCGTCTCCGGAAAATCTCAATGGATTCGTTTCGATGCATGAATTGCATCGCGATCGCATCCTTCATCCTTTGAAATTGCTGTTGCACGCAAGGTTCATAAAACTTAATAAAACTAGCAAGCGAGTGAGCGAGTGAATCCGGTTTACAAAACAAAAACCCAAATCTAATTCTAGGATCCTGCCGTCTCAGCAGTTTAGCTACGGCAGCGGCAACCGCATTAACTGCATATAACGAGACAAATTCAGTTTCAAACCACTAGAATAATAGAGTAATTCGTATTCCTTTTCTCATATGGAGATTTGCACACCTACACCAACACTACAAGCACAAGCACCATTCCATTGCGATTTCAAACAAAGGCAAGAGGAGCAAACTACCAAGAGAGTAAAATCCGTCCGGTATATAAGGTCTAATATTGCAGTTCGTGATTGTAAAATATTATAATACTGACGGATACACATATATATAGTTATACTAGAATATAGTTTATGTACGAATTCTACATATCTACTGGCATTGATGCTATTGGTAGCGTGTGACCGTGGACATGAACGTGCAGAGATAGCATATTAAGATATGGGAGCATGTGTCGTGCTTGTCTCTGTAGCTCCGTCTCCGTCTCCG
This sequence comes from Ptenothrix huangshanensis, assembly GCA_036851915.1. NCBI lineage: Eukaryota > Metazoa > Arthropoda > Collembola > Symphypleona > Dicyrtomidae > Ptenothrix > Ptenothrix huangshanensis. The sequence continues at coordinate 3,628 of JAAXYX010000146.1, read as the reverse complement.
TGTAAATGTATTACAATTACAATTTGTACCATCTTATTCGAATTTAGTTCCTTAACATGTCTTTTATTGTTGTAGACACTCGTCTAAACGGTCATTCTAAATCCTTATCCTGACTCGAGTACATTTTCTACAGTTAAAGCTGCACAAGAGAAGCGACACACAACTGCAAGTACCATTGTACCAAGGAAGGGAGACCCCCTAAGAATCGTCATAAGATCGTCATCGTTTCTTACAAAGCCTACAATCGACGGTCTACAATCTTAATCTACGCCGACAAGTCAAGTCAAGCACTCATCCTGAGTAGAGGCGGAGGCTGTGACTGAGACACTGCGGCAGACGACGAAGAGCAAGACGATGAGGATGAGAATCTACTAACGTGACAGATACGTAACAACAATGAGTACAAAGAAGTCGTCCCGTTTTTACAATATCCTGTTCTAGTAAATCTCTTAGGATTTTGTAACAATGAATCTGATCCTCGTGTATACGAAGAATAACAACGAAGCCGTTAGTGTAAAGTAAACAAATTCCAAGTCAAAACAAACCCATGCCATGCCATTCCATGAAGCAGCAGACGCGACGGTCTCATATGTAATATACATACCTCGAAACGGAGGGACGATTATTGGAAGAAAGGCGGAGGCAAACTCACAAAATGATGTAGACTTTTTTATGTGGAAAACCAAGTTTGATCTGCATCTTTTGAGAATTGGAAATGATCTGCTTGAGCAGACGTATTAGTGGAGTGAGGAGTGAGTATAGAACAATGTCAGTGCAGCGTGGCAAAAGACATCTTATACGCTTTAAACTACGAATGTTGAAGTACCTACGTGTTACAACAACTCAGGGATTCGCAAGTAAAGACTTGATCGATCGAGAAGACAATGACGAAGACAAAGGCGAGGCGAGAATATATTATAAGTAGGTATATGAAGACAACTCTCAAGTCAGTTCTCAATCGCAATGGTAATGCAATCTTACGATTAGATTATGTTACCGCATCCCCATTGGAATTAATGAATGACGCAACCACTGGGATTGCTGGATTTGGTTTCGATTCAAGATGATTGCACTCCACTTCAGGATTCGAGATTCAATGTAGGTATGTATGTGCTTCGCTGGTGATGAGCCACTATCACAATTTTCATATTTACAAACAACATTTACTATTTAGTAATGAACTTGCCTCTTCTTTTAACCCCTGCCATGCCACGCCAGTAAATAAAATCGTCATAGTAATTTATAATGGAGTATTGATCAAGCAGCAGCCAGCCAGCAGCAACCACCAGTCTGCACACACACACACAAGCTAATATACGCCTAGAGTATCAACATAATTATGTTTTTTTAATTTTTTGATTTTTTAGATACGATTTGCAGACTGCACCTGTAGGTAGATGTCAGATTATGAAGATAGAGGATCGTAGATCGTCTGATTTGGGATTATGAGAATAAATGGGATACTAATGCTATTGTATGGGTAAGTTGGCGCTATTGGGGATGGTGATAAGATGCTGGGGATTTTATTGTTGACGTTGACAGGTTGTGACACGACGTGGTCTAGTAAAAACTGTAACAACAAAACAACTTCGTACTTGTTGGGTCAATGACCATGTAGCACCAAACTACATATAAACGTCGAGTACCTATGGTGGTACCTTCAAGTTTTATCTTACAACAGGTATAGGTACATCACAATCTCAAGCAATGGAGTTAAGTACGATAGGCACAGGTACAAGGTGCGAAGAGGAATCATTGAGTTGGTGACATCATATTTACGCCTAGATATGATTTTGCTCTGCGAATTGTAATCTAACGTCTTTTCAGAAATGAATCCGGCTGCTGCTACTTTTATTTCATTTGTAAAATGAGGTACGTGTATGCCTTCAGAGATGCGCGCCGTTTTTGGAGGTGCACAATGTGCTATCTGCATCTTTCCAAAAAGGGAAAACGTCCTAATTAAACGTTTTGGTGCTTTGCCAAACGTCCTACTCATTTACTATTGGATCATAGTTAAAATCATAGACCGTGTCATAGGGAAATTCGTTTGGAAAGGTGTAACATTTCATAATATGGTACAGAGTCAGGAATCAATGAATATGATAAGGAATAGGTAGGTGCTTTTGAAAAATACAATGTCACAAAAAATATGTAAGTCTTAGAAATAGCATAGTATCTAAATAATAAATTGTAACGCTCACAAAGCTTTAAATAAGAATTATGAAATGGCTAACTTGTCTTCAAAGTCGGAAACTTACTGCTTTTAAATAGTCGGTATTTCGTAATGTTGGTTTCTACTGACGCTCAAAATGTCTTGTAATAATTTTTAACGAGACAAATGTCACAACTTCACAGTACTTTTTTATCTAATCTAATTGTAAGTATAATATGCAATCAAGATGGTGTACATCTTTCTGAATAATGTTTTCTACGATTGCGAATAATTAGCCATCACTATGCATAATTTATGCAGTAATCTACATTATAGCTATTTAATATTCTAGACGTACAATTTGTATAGGTACCAACTTAGGTAATTATTCAGCAAGTACATGCATGCCCCGCTTACTGACACTATCCTTGTTGGACGACAAGTTTAAGTTATTCAATGCACTTGAATGCAGTATATACTGCTACAAAACATTGGTAAAGCTCTCAAAATATCACAACACTTTTTTAAAGCCAAAAATACCGTAAGGAACTATAATCACATTTAACAAATAGCTGCTTAGATCATCACATTGCAAATTGTTTGTGGAAGGATGTAGAAATCTAATTTTGGTTCAAGAATCAGAAAATAATAGGGTTGTACCCAATGACTTTCCACATTTCCACTTTTATTTTCAACATGGAAAATAAGCGAGCGACGTGAAAAAGTTTCCAAGTTGAAAAAACTTTTTTCCACAAAATCAAAGAAATCCACTAAAACAAATGTGAAAGTGGAGAGCTGGAAAATCATCGGGAACAACCCTAATAATATTATTTAAACTTTAATAGGCAGAACGGTGCAAGTGACGGATAATCAAATTGAGCGGAACTACAATGAGCCAGACTAAACAATTCACTTACTTAAGTCTTAATGTAAGTTTTCATAATTGACAATACTACGTTTGATTGATCCCTCAATCCAGGAAGAATTTTAGTTAAATATGTTTGGAATTAATTGTACTTGACTGGTATCTAAAACTACATTCGCTAAGGTACAACGAAGAGAGAAATGCGATTATCTACTTGTTTTATTCGGCGATTTTGACCGTCACAGAGCACTTCCTGCTCTTGTTCAGTGAGAAATTTGTGAATACAGTGAAACTTCGTTATAACGACACCTCACGGGACCGATTTTCTTGGACGTTATAGAGAAGTGACGTTATAAGCTATAACGTCCAGACGTTATAGGATGCTACGTTCGGTTGCATAATAAACTACGATTGGAGACGAAAATGAAATACGCGCTACAGTAACTGTGGTTTTGAAAATCAATAGATGCTTTATTGTATTATATAAAGATTAAAATAAGCTCTTCGTTTCTTTCCTAGTTGTGTATCGACATCGACACTAATTTATCTTTTAGTTTCTAATGTAAAACCATTCCCACAGAGTTCAAGAAAGAATACACTCGATTTGCATG
>JAAXYX010000145.1:0-60711 GCA_036851915.1 Ptenothrix huangshanensis | reverse complement strand
CAACTTTATTAAACAAAATAAACTTGACACTGTCCTCCAACGAGGATAGCCTAAAGAGACTCACGATCAGTATACGTGGCATAATTTTATTACAAAAGGTTTAGGGTTGTTGTGAAATGTGAGTTTATACTTAGTTAGTAATAAAGTACTATTTGTAAGTAGGACCTATTTAAAGTGGGCACTAGATCTAATGACTGGCACGTTACAGGACTTCCGAAGCTTCTTCCGAAATTAATCAGCGACTGTATTTCCATATTATGTTTAATGTTTCCCAAAAGAAACCCTAGCGGGCAGGAACCTTGGACGTGGGTTAAGGGTTCGGTCTCCGTATAATGAAAGCATTGACGGGTGTCCAGGCTTCGGCCGGGTACGGATCCAAATGGATGTACATCATTTTGCATCTTAAAATTCGAATGCCAAGTGGAAGTAATGTTTCTGCTACCGATTTTCGGGGACAACTGTTTATTGCCTTATGGGTTCTCAGCGAAATCTCCACAGCCGTTTTGTTTTTTTCCTCTGGCCTTCCACAATTTATTTCCGACATTAGCGACCGTATTTCCATATAAAATTTAATGCTACCCAGAAGATACCCTAGCGGGCAGGAACCATGGACGTGAGTTAAGGGTTCGGTCTCCGTACAATGGTAAGATTGACGGGTGTCCAGGCTTCGGCCGGGTAAGGATTTTGGGTGAACATCGGTACGCATTTTTTCTGTGTTGCCAAGTGGAAGTAATGATTCTGCTTCTAATTCTCAGGAAAAATTAACTACTGCCTTCAGAATTGTCAGGGAAATCTCCAGTGCCTTTCAATCGAAGAGGTCCTTGTTGATTTTCTGAGATTTGTGTACCATCACGTTTTTTCTTTTTATTTTTCAACCTCATATTGAGTAATTAATTTTTCCCAATCGGATTGCTTAAAGATGAAAAAATGGTGACGATGAATGTCGCCTTTTTAAATAAAATTTTTGTTCCTAAGCGAAGTTCGGCTCTCGGGAGCAAAAATTATTTGATGTTATGTGTGAGTGTTTATAAGTGCATTTTATTTACGGCTGCAAAGAGTTGAAGGTAAAAATTGTTCTTGTGATGTTTTGTTTTACTGAAAAGTGGTTTCACTATTAGAGGTAAATAAAATGTTGATTGTCAACGTTTCAACCACACCGCACGCTGCAAGACACATCGAGGAAGTCCAGTCAGTCTGCAATACTCTACATTTGCAGGACAGATTACCCTCGTTTCTCAACATTCTTTTAATTCCCGTCGAAATCTAATTCCCCACTACTCAGTGAGTCTTTTCCGATGCTGCGTGAAATTGATTCTGTACTCCCAGTTTGTGTGCCACCCCAAGTTAGTTGTGATTTGGATATCAGCTCCAGTACTAGTTTTGTAAGTGATACCCAGCAGCCTCACCCTCGACATCTTTCCATCAGAGATTTCTATTGTAGTCGGTTAGGTCTAGTTGCAAGGAAATTTGTCTCCTTTACTCATCTAAAGTCTTCTCAAGGTAATCTTCCCAATGCTAATACCCCCTTACGAGTCAGACACAGTCTGTCTATGGATCCACTGTAGGGCAATAAATATAAACCAAGTCCTCACAGTCGGAAATTACGCATTTATCACTATAGTTTATATCCTTTATGAACATTTCATCAAATCCACTCACTATTTATACACGGATCTCCATTCAAATAGAGTACAATAGACGTCTATGTCTGCACCTTCCCTGGTACGTAGCATACATAAATCCTAAGTAGCTTGGTGTTATTGCATCATAAGCTTTACATACAGTAGTCCCACTGCCTAGAAAACAACTCAAAGCACGGTCATGTTTTCAGGCTAAAAAATACTTGAATTTTACAGGATCGTGCAAGAGAAGTTAAGGTTTTATGAGAGCGAGTAAAGCTACAAACGTAATTGTTCGTCCCATTCTCATTCTCATGCCCAAAACCATGTTCCAGAAGTTTCGAAATATTATTATCCCATTCAAAGCAGGGTGTATTGCATCCCTGGAAAAAATTCAATTCAGAATTGAATCGTCAAGAAGGATTTCGCCTGAAATCGTAGCCCAAAATCTCCCCGAGTACCTACTTGATATGACGCTGACATAGAATTATTAGAAGCAAGTTGCAATTACCAATAGCTAACGGTACTTTAATTACATGAATCAGGTAGCTGGTAATTATGTGCATGCTTGATTATTTAAACGTGTAGGTTAAGGTCATATTATGTAGCATGGTCAGGTTATTACATATCGTCGTTGAAATTCCAAAATATGTTAAGTGCAGCAGGCCCTATTAAGCAGAATGCTAATGTAAGTGCTATACGCTAAGCATTCACTATGCTCAGCACGGGGCCTAATACACTCAACATATTTTGGAACTCCAGCAACGATATATGATTAATGATTAAATGAAGAAAAGTTTAAGTAATTTCTGTGGAAATATTACAGGAAGGTAAGTTACAAGAACCGAGAAAATCATCGCCATAATTTGTTGCTCGATCGAAGTGCTGAACTGACGTACCTACAGCAGTGTTTTATAACTTTACGAATTGACATCAATTTTAACTTTAACGAGTAAGGAAGTTGATGTTATTTTGATATAAACTCGATGTGACTATAACTGTTCTCGTTAGCTAGTCGTGGACATAAGAAAAGAACGACTCAATTTCATCTTATCATGTACTACCAGTACGCATAATTATATATACACTATTACATTCATACTTATGTGACTGCGTTAATTCAGTAAATGTAAATACGAATTGGCCTTCAAGACAATACAGGCAAAAAACTTTCACTAATCCAGTTTAGTCAGTGACCTAGAATTTTCTAATCAACAATTTACATTTAGTTTATTTTGAACTGCTATGTACTGTGTAGTTAATTGATGGATTGATGATTGGGTTTTCAAATCTATGTATAAAAAAGTTCGACAGAATGTAATTGTTAGTATCTAAAGGTGGTTTAACGACTAATCATGAGCCACTTTCTGCAAACTACACAATAAACCTGCTTATTGCGATACAGTAAATTATATGAACATATTTTGCTTCGACCATACTTTAATCAATACTTGCCACTTGAGCCTAAAAACCATTTTATAATGTTAGTGTCAAGCTCAAACAAATCTTCACTCCAACCTAATTCAATTCCTCTCCGAAACGCCCTAAAGGTATTAGCAGGCTACGCAGCGTTTATTTTCAGTATGTTTAAGCAACGAATTCTTCAGCAACCCTTTGAGCCACGCTGACTCAGTAATTCTTGAGAATCAACATGTAGCTGCAAATGAATTTTCACCAACGTGGAAATAGCGACAAACCTTGTGGCAGCAAATATATTATGCACAACTGCCTACTGTTCAATCTAACTATTGACAGATATACGATAATCGCGCCTGATAACTGTTGCATGACTGTGGGATGAATGAACACGTTTTTTATTATTATTAATTATAATTATATTTTTAAGGAAGTGGATAACTATTGGCAATTGAAACCTGGTTGATAAATATTATCTAATGACAACTTTAATAGTTTAACGATTGAAAATGTGCACTATTATGATGTAATGGTGATGATGAATATGAATTAGGCAATTAAATAAAGCATGTTTTATGTAATTATTTTTAAAAATGTGTCAACTCCGTACAATATCGTCATTGTTTACAATTTGGAATGACTGAATGCAATAAGGAGAAAGATTACCAGAAGATTTCAAGATCAAGTGTCATTGTCAAAGCAATCATCAAAGCTGAATAGACGAGAACGAGATGTAATGATGTTATTGTCAATTGTTGAGGAAGATCAAAACAAAATTTTATTACCTAATTCCCGCGAGTGCAATCAGGAGTATTCCAGTAAGGGCATCTGCACCATCACCATGTAATGATAAGCATTTAGTTCAATGTCAACGATTTCGTCATTATAACCCAATGCAATGCAATCTCACATTTTGGCATGCATAAGTAGTTCCAGTTCCATTCCAGTGATCAGAATCACATCATCATTCATGGCACCACAATTAATTAAAACAATCAGAATTTTAGATCAAGTCACAACTATTAGTCTCCCATTTCAACTCAACATTGCCTCTTCGCATTGCATTAATTGTAATCCACCAGAAGCAGACATTTCAAAACGAATGATTCAAAATATGATGAAATCAACCTACTGCAGGCTGATAAGCGTAATTATATGTGTAATAATTATACAATTATAATTACTCTGACTCAAGAACCAATGAATGCAACACACATAAGCTAGTTAACAAACCCGCAGCTGTTTTCCTTTTAGTTGTAATTTCAAGAAATCCTTGATAAGGATAAACAGATTAAGTACAAATATAAGATGGACAGATGGGTGGATTAGGGAAAAAATTAAATATGTGGAAATAATAATGAACTTTTAATTTTCCATTCATAAATTATAGCTCAATTGTTGTGTAATAAATAGATAATGCAAAACAGCAGAAAAAATAGAAATAAAGAATTTCAGACATGAGACTGTTGATACTTATAATTACAATCATAAGGAGAGACAGTGTCAAAGCCCGTTGTTAGAAATTCTATTGAGTATTTAAATGCATTCCAAATTATACTTTATGAATGATTACAATAGAGAAATAATTGAAGATCAATGCTGTTGTTTACGCACATAATTATATTACATTATTATTATAGTAATGTGTAACATGCTTAAAAATAACCAATGTAATTATGTGTAATTACTTACGTCTATGTAAACAGAATGCTGTCTATCTGGGTAACCATTGTAGTCGAAGTCATACACTTGAAATTTAGAATCAAAGTCAAGGTCCACAAAGTAATTAATTGCAATTATTGCTAACTGCTCAAATGATACACCATACACTAAATAATTTTAAACGAGAACTAATTTTCAAAAGTGTGACATATGTATTTCTTAGCACGAAGTACTAAAAGGTATCATATTGTGCAGCCGTAAATCAAAATTCAAAGCTTAATTTAGTTTTGACTCCACACGTCGGAAACGCAGATACAAAGGAAAATACCGAGAAGAGACGAAAAGTTTCCAAACTTATAATGTATAAAACAATCAAAGTTCATAAAATGTCGACTGTCGGCTCGAGAATCGCTCAGGTTGGCTCTGTGAATATATCATTGATCAAGTACGTCTTTAACTACGTGTGATGTGATACTGATTCCTGAGAAATTAATTTGTGGATGGAACGAGTGCAATCAATTACTCGACAATCGTTTCAGTTTTTCCTCGGAACATTGCTTATGTTGTTGATCGTACCCTCATTATTATTGGTAGTTTGCTTCAAAATATTTAGAAGTACTATTCTAATCTTATCAATCAGCAATTTACGAAATAGATAATTATATCTATTCGAAAACCTTAGTCTACAAAGTAAATACCTATACAAAACGTGTCAAGGTACCTGCAAACTTTTAATTTATTTTGTATGTCATAATTCCATCCAAATTGTACCCTACCCCTACTTCTTAACATTTTGCAGGAGTAGAAATAGATGTTCCAGATTCCATCATTATACTGTTCCAGTTCAACTACCCAACTAAATCCGAGAAGGAAGAATACAATGACAACTACAACTGCAAGAATATTAATGATGAAATATCTGGAAAAGTTGGAGACAAAATGGAGCGCAGAAAGTTAAAGTATCCATCGAGCTATTTCTCGAGAGTTTCGAGATTATGCAGCTTCTGCAACAAGTGGCAGTAGAAAATAGGACACGAACTCGAGTTAAAGATACTTCACATATTATATGCAATTATACATTTATATAATATATTTTGAACGTTAATGGTGGGGCTGATGAAATTCTACACTTTGTAATAATAAACATATGGCAGGGATAAATTGAGAGCTTTATTAGAAATGAGAAGGCCGACAGACTGAAGACGAAGACCTATTCAATTATTAACAAAAACAAATTTGTCTCTCAGCGTCTCAATAACATTATTCAAGTCATTATTCAAGTTTCTCCAGTACCGAAGCCAAACTGAGAGAAACTAAAGTTGAGTTCTAAAGTCAACGTCTTTTCATTCCATGCTCGTCCACGTCAAGCCATAAAGGTGCTTTCCTTCATCGTTGTTCGAGGTTCGAACTACCTACGCTATTTACATTGGACCGTTCATCATTAATGAAACCAGACAAGCAACATTGATATAAGTGGCATGTGATCGCCACTGGATATGTTTTTTAAATTAGATTGATTTATAAGGTATTGTGAACGGCAAATGGAATAAATAATTGATACTAATCGTAACTGTATCGTACTTACTACAATTGATTAGATGAATTTGGAAAGTGCTGCGCAAAAATCAAGACTAGTCTTTCCATTGTTTTCAGTTTTATTTTTTTTACTTTTTCAACTGCTTCAATTCAAATATAAAACGAATAAAATTTGATATACATGCAGACAAATACACTAAAGATTAGGGAAGTACTACATGATTCCTATGCACATATGCCTATACAGGTAAGTGGTTACTTATGTTTGTAGTAAGAAGGAACGAATTTACAATTTATGAAATTAAGTGCGACATCCAAATATCATGATGATATACCTAATCATTATGTTTTGTGCTGTCTAGCTACTACAAGGTTTGATTAGCACTTCTCTTTTTGTTTGTACAATTGTATTACTGTAGCTGTAGTAAATATCGATTAATATTTTACTTATTCAAATTTTACACAATGAGACTATAAACATACGGTAGGTATGCACTAACGATACGGATACCTTTACACTTGCATTTAATACACAATTGCATATAATTAATAAGGAGGATAATGGTAACCCTTGCCACAAGTTCTGTAACAGTTCATCATCTTTTAAGATGTGTTATCAATACGCAGTTATCAAACTATGTACCTAGAATTAATAATAGTAAGTAGTTGCATACTGCAATAATTCCAACACATTTTAATGAGACTCTTGCTGACGTGATTATCTGTAATAATACAGCTTGTTCTTGATTGCTCTACTATAGGTAATTATTACTATTAGCTGCCGCTGTTTCCTCCTACTCCGGTCTGGAATTACTGATCTTGATTTAAGTGAGTAATTTCAAAGTTACAATCAATTCCTACATCAAAACTATCGTTTACTTTTACTGACTCACTTACCAATTAATTTGTTTTTTGCTTGCTTGCTGCTAGCAAATTAGTTACGTGCATCAAACCACAAAGATATTTAAGCGATTATTAGGAACAAATGCACAAAGATTAGTGCAATAATCTTCATCATTTTACGTCCGCATCTCCTTCCAACAATAATGAACGGACGGATTTAAAGGAATTTTTAACTGTGGACGATCATTCTGTTAGTCTTTGTCAGGTTGATCCGTTCATGGGTCTAAGTCACGTACAACCTTGGTCATAATTACAGCTTTAAAGTAGATAATCTAAATAAAGTAAATAACGTAAACTCCGTCCGGGTTTAAATTATTCGGGCTCGGGTCAACTGTGCTTGAATGCTATTGTGCGTTGTTGACTTGTGATTCTTGATTGTGAATATCGAAGGATGGAAGATGCGGTAACGGTACGGTACGACTTAACACTACGACGCACGTATGACTTTAAAAAATGACCCTTGTCTGAAAAGGACAGGTAGTCGAGATGTCAAGGTGTCACGAATGAAGGAATATTTGAAGGAATGAAACGAAGTTACGGCAAAGAAGTAAATAGCTTATGAACAATGTCTTCAAGTCCCATCCCAATCACACAAATCATGACCATAAAGGCTCCTAGAATTGAACTCCAGCTCGGAACTTCCCCAAAGATGATCACCTGTAGAATAAAGATCCCAATCACATTAAAATACTGACCCAACCAGTATGCGTCCAAAGTCAGAACTCAAGAGGCAAAGTCAGAGGCAGGTGTATAGAAGGGAAGCAAACAAGAAAAAATGCCGTGTGTATGTATGCACTTTATAGACACAGGTCGAAAGCTTGTAGTCATTTATTATTCTCCGTCAAGTATCATGTACATAGTTTAATATGCATGCATATCATTTCATATTCTTTCACTGATTTCGCAGCACAATCAAACCCTTTCTCGACTACGAATAATCCTGAAATGCTGTACCTACCGTCTTTAAATCAGATCCACCTTCCACACCTTTAATTTTTTGCAATAATAACACGTCTTTATTTCCACTTGTTTTACCCTACGCATCATCCACAGCTGCCCAACTAAAGGCACAGACTGGGACACCTATGTATATCCTCACGTCTATTTCGACGGCAAATACATTTATATACAGTAATGTAGTGCCTGCCATATCCGTTATTATAGCTTTAGATGTATTCGATTTATATCTAACATTGTTAAATTCGGCCGCATAAAAATATAGGTTTAGGTATCTACATACATGTATGGTCATACTGAAGGTATGTAGAGCAATATGCAGGTAAGGGAGTCCATAGCTAAACAGTATGTATGTGTGAAACAAATTGCTTTCTTGTTAAACTTTGTCTGTGCCTGAATCTGAAGCAATGTATATACAACGACAGGGTCTCAATTACTCCCATCACTTTTCACGAAATGTCCAATGTATGAAAACCTACTATGTAATTAAATGTTTATATCCAAGGGGTAAACTAAGATGTTAGTTTTCTCGTTAGGTTGTTAACTAATTAATTAAAGTTAATTAAGGATATTATTTAATTATAATTTGTGTGGATCATAGTGAAAAGGCTGAAAATGTGCTGTGAATATACACGGTAAGTTGAGCGATCAGTTAAGACTCTATGTAGGTAGCATACCTGTAAATAGGACTCCATTTTTGGTTTGCTTTTGTTTTTTTGCATTGCTTTACATTTTCAACATTTACCATTGCTTATGTATGCATTGATGCAACCAATAACTTAATAACGTTTATCGTGGGTCAAGAATTATGTTCATTTGCTGCATAAGAGAAATGTGTCCAACGACGATAGTATAGCCTTTCATTTCCGTCTGGCTATTTAGACCAGTTTTAACCATTAAATCAAATTAGACCAATTTAAGGCAATGGCTGGCTTTTTCAAAAAAGGTTGCTTTATCGAACTCTGCAATAGTACGTACCTACGAAATCGTATAAAACATTTGTGTACAGTGAGTCACAAAAATAATTCAAAAATTAATTGAATTACCAGTATAAGCATCAAATTAAGTAACTAGTTGCTTTTGAGTTTTTTGTTGCCAATCCAGACATCAATGTATCAACCAGTATATGGAGTTACTGATACTGACTCCAAAGCAGGCTGATAACATCAGCTTCTTAAAATACTTGATAAAAGTAGACCTTGCTAGTCGTAAATGCTCTCTATGTAAAAATTAAATCACGTAGTAAAGTTGCCTGTACTGAACATTGTGCTGTTCTCAAGAATGCTAAAACCTCATTCCATTGCCTACCTACCTATCCTGGTATTGGGCAAAACAAGTTTTAGAGTGCAAAATGCAGTTTAACTTGCAACCGTGGGGTTGTGTTTGGCTGATAGTTGAAACAAGGAGAGGGTGCGAATGAAAATGAAAGTGTGGATGAATTAATTTCTCTCTTACCTGTAAAACGTAGGCGAGGACAATGTCAAGCGAGCGAGTAACAGCAACTCGACCGGCTCCTTCATGAGCCAAGGCAACGGCCACAAGAATCTGTCCTGAAAGTCCAAAGACTCCGACAAGAAAAATGAGAATCCAATCGTGGAGTTTTTCCGAGGGAATAGTCAACTCTCCACATGCGAATAAAATCCCAGAGCTGATGACCAGAGACCAGAAAGAGAATTGGAAAACGACCACTGAGAAATGAACATCTTTGCATTTTCTCATCACCACGATGTTAATGGCAGTGAAGAGGGTTCCACAGAGGGCTGCGGCATAGCCCACGATATTGTAAGTTTCCGTCTCTTCATCCACATGAACTGGGAAAATGAATGGAGGTTTGGTGATAAGGACCACACCACCAACGAGTAGGAAGACGATAAGGGTGCGATAGAAACCGCAGGGCTCACGAAGCCAAAGATGAGACATGACCATCACGAAGACTGGGGAGCTGTTGGACAAGTTTCGACTCATTAAATCATTCATTTCTGGACCCAGATCGATGCTGCCTTCAAGTACTGGATTAATTAATAACTATTTATCTTCCAATGTCTGTGTAAACTAATAGGTTTTGATTGTCGTCAATTGCCGGGAATTAGAGGGCGAATTGAACCTCTTGAAAGTAGCTTTCAGTATTCTGTATGTATTGGTAGGTTCCTATGTATATCGATTGTATACTTTTACCAACTCTACAAAATATTAAATCATTTAGTTCTTTTGATTCAGTTTGACTTTTAAATTACATTAAGCTCGCCAGATTACCAGCAGGATTGTGTAAACCTAGAATTATTTGAAGTTCATACTGTATGGTTACTTAAACAAGTTTACAGTAGAACGCCTTCGACAAAATGGACTTAAAGCACAAAGGCAGATATGAAAAAGTGAAATATGTAAATAAACACCAGAATTCTTCCTTTGAAGTCCCTAAAATAAATCCTGCCGAATTTGCGTTAATCTGTATTTGCTTAGAAAGGTAAATAAAATAACTATGCAGTATGCACGTTAGCGCTTCAGTTAAAATATTAACTTAAAACGTTACTAGTATTTACCTAAAAATGATTGTAGCAGCATCTCCTAACGGCAGCAAACGGAAAGAGTAAAATAGTAAGACCAAAGTTGTTCCTCCGACAATCCCTTGGACGAAAAGTAGCAGTCGAGATCCTTTCGGCCCCAAAATGTTTTCACGTCGACATAATGCAATCGGTAAGGTTATTCCAATCTGAAAAATTTAATTAATCAGCCATTCAGTATCTACTACAAGTTCCTTTCTCTCGTAACAGGTAAAAGCTGCTTTTCCATAGATAAAGTATAATAAAATAATAATCAGTAACATTGTGATTGGCGATAGTAATTAATTGCTAAATTGAAAAAAATACACTGGGGCATAGCTATTTTTGACCATGTAGGTAAGTGGTTAATGTATTTGTAGCCATTTAATCTAATCACTTCATCACTAATATGATTCGTTGCATGGTTTATATGACTACAAATTCGATCATGCTGAAATCCACGTTCTCTATACAATGACGATGATTAAAAAATAAAAAGAAGTGAAGGAAACGATAAAACGCACAATTAATTACGCAGCGAATTACATTACTCATGGAAATTAACAGTACCTGAAATAATGATCTAATGATAAGAAGTTCCATAGGATCCACATGATCCAGATATTTGACGGTTCCGGAGCATAACGTAAAGAATACTCCAGAAATGAAGGCGAGTATAACTCCCAACCAATTAGTTTTAGTAGGAACAATTTTTTTCTGTATTAGTGGCGTCCTATCACTGTTGGAACCTTTGTCTCGATTTGTAACGGGTATCAATGGTGGATAGAGGGGTCCAGTGGGAATACTCTGATTTTGGTAATTTTCAGTTACAGGCTGAGATTGCTTAGGAGCCGAGTTATTATACACAATAACTTCCGGTTGAACCTCGCCATCTGAAGATTTGTCACCTCCAGCATGGAACTGAATATATTGTGGGATATAAGATCTGTCCACCGTACTCATTTTCGGTTTCTGAATTAGTATCAACGTAAACTCTGATATTAATCTCCGACAAAGCCAAATATTAAAATTATATAAACTTATTTTTTGTTTCGAATTTAGAACAAAAACGAAAACTAAATAAAAATCCGAATCTAAACCGGAATCCAAATTCGAATTTCAACCAACTCGGTCAGTTAGTTCACTGTCGATATCAAGGGACAAATGACAAAAGTCTAAGTCAAGAACAGCTTGTTATAAAGAGTAGTTAGAGGTTTAATCAACCTTTGGATATTCAAATATTAATAGAGTGGCTTAACTACCATGACTTTAATCAGGAAAACATCTGTCCAAGAAATGAAATCCGATCATCACCTACGTCGTACTGTCCTTTTATTATGCTTCGGACGCTGATGTGCGTAATGGCTTCAACGACTTAAAACGATTTCAAACATTGACAACAGATGACAAAGATCAGTATTAAATAACACCGCGGTATAAGTCATATCTTTCGATCAAGGCATCTTAGAAGCTGTTTGTATTGGAGTGTGTGTACGTGTGATCACACGACAGATACTACAACGAGATAAGACACATGCTTAATCTCAATCTAGGGTATTTACATGTTATTG
The DNA here is from genome assembly GCA_036851915.1 of Ptenothrix huangshanensis. NCBI lineage: Eukaryota > Metazoa > Arthropoda > Collembola > Symphypleona > Dicyrtomidae > Ptenothrix > Ptenothrix huangshanensis. The sequence goes on along the minus strand of JAAXYX010000145.1, from coordinate 48,507 downwards.
TCTTTCATTCTAAGTAAGTCTTAAACTCACGTGTTGAAGTGCATTGCACACGTTTATGAATTAGTTTGGTGTATGTAATGGTAAAACGTTGATTTAAGTTAAACTCTAAAATGACAAAGGCGTGATAGTGGTGGCTGTAGTTCAAGTTAGTTAAAAATTGGTTGAATATTCAGCAAACCTAGTAATAACTGGTACTGCTTCTTAACTTGACTGCAGTAGCGTAACGTTGTGTTCATAAAGTTTATATAACAATTATCAGATAAACGGTAACATTCTTTTGCTATGATTATCGTACAATTACCGTGTTTTCTCCCGCGGACACGTATGTACATGTTTGAGCTTCAACGGAATTCCCCCTGCGTGTTACAACATACTTCACATAAAAAAGCGCAGAGCGTAAAACACATCACAAATGTAAGCATGTAGGTAGTTACGTATGTATGTCAAGGTGATAACTCCTGCTTTATGCATCCCTTTAAGACCCGCTTTATTTTAGAAATCCGGATACTAAAAGAGAAAATACGGTAGAGTAGGAATGTGATCTAATATCCTGTAATTATAAGTAAATAACTAAAATTATCTTCCACATTAAGTAGCAACATTATACGTAACTGTTCTGTTATTTGCTTTCTTGATATATCTATGAGTAATTTCCACACGGGTTGTTCCCGAGGGTCAAATTATTTATTTTGTAGTACAACATTATAACTCAATATAATTACTGATCTATAAGGCGATCCTCGTAATTAAGACGTTGTTGAATAGTTGAATATCCCATTTCCCATTACTTTTTGAATTTTCGTTGTTCCTTTATCATAACGTGTAAAGCACTGTAATGTAATGCATTGAGTTTTATTGTCAAGTCTGATGAGCACTGATTTCCACGTCCTTTATCTTGACGTGTCTACTTCGTTCGTTCTAAATATCGTCGTTGAAGAGTGAAAAAAGAGCTATATGCATTAGGTCTCGTGCTGCTGAGTTTCTGAATATAATGAAGGTTCAACCGATAACAATAACATTAGCATTCTGCTTAAGGGGCCAATTGCGTGTAGCTTTTTTTCACTCTTCAACGAAACGATGATACATTTATGTATGCATATATCTTCTTGGCTTATTTGAATTTCTCACGTTATATGCCTGATTATAATGCATGTACCTATATCGATTTAGAGCTTTTCAGTAGTGTTGTCCTATTCCGTAAGCCACTACCCTGAGAACTGAAGTTTAAGAATAGAACTGGAAAATGCGAAGAATAGGCAAAAAATAGGAAGTGGAACTTCGGATTTTTGAAATTAATGTAAAACGAGAACTGTTAAAAAAACAAACAATGGAACTGGAACTGATAGGCCAGAGATGAGGTAGGAATATGTACTAGGGACTGATGAAACCGAGTGAAGGAACTTTATGGTAGTGAAACTGAAGATTCAAGGAATAGGATAACACTACTTTTCAGTAGGAATTCGTTGTTGGTTTCGTAACTTTGGTTTTTTGCGTAAAAATGTTTTAGCATTGTTGTTCCTTCTATATGTAGACAGGTGCCAGGTTTTTCTCCGTCATACATAGTGTACATACGGCTATAGTTGTGGTCTTTCCTGACGTTTTTTACTATTTCATTTTCCTACTTTATACTTTTAGCCTTTCCAGGCTCATCCAGCGTATGATTTCTAAGCCTTTCAAGGTTTCGTAGCTTGTCTTATTTCATAAACCTGTTAGATATAATTATTGTAGGGTTCTCAGATATATTGATTTTGAAACAAAGAATCAAAGTACAAGAAGATAATTAATAACCTTTTCCCTACGGCTTTTTGATTGTGAGAAATTAAAATGAATGTAGTTTCTCATAAACATCAACGCATTTTTGCAGTAATAAGTCGTCGTGAAAGGGTAAATTTTGTTCGATTGCCTCATGCATGAATAAACTTGATACAGATGATCTGTAGTCAAGTTCCTCTACTTCTGTGCAAAAACCAATCATAAAATATGACACAATAGCACAAGCATCCAGATGAACACCAATTCTATTAATTAATTTAATGGCATAAATAACTGAACAATAACAGGTATTTAGTTGCATCCTTTTTGTAGCCAAAGCAGGGTGATGTTAGGCAACGCCTGGAAATGGGAGGAAAAAACGCTGAAATGTGACACTAATACTGATGGCGAAACGCATAAAGTGACGTCAACCATTGTACGCAGTTTACCGTTTCTACCATCTTAATAAGTGGAACTAATTACCATATATTGGGGTAGGTAACACAAGCTTTATTATGACTTTGAGTGTGGTTGTTAACCTACAAGTGTCTGCTTGCTCAATTTGCAAAGTCGACAAAAAATCTGGTTGTTGTATTAAACATAAAATTCGATGATTTTTAGCATCAGTTTGCATTTGTTGTCAAGGAACTATCACATGTAATTCCAGTTGTGTTTTAATATTGCTGCATGCGAGCTTTCGGATATTCACTGATTTTGCAACTATTTGCACTTGGTCTCATAACATAGTAAATAATTAGTTACGACGGCTCTCTAAATACCTTCCCTTTGCTGTTTAAATAATATGCAGCTAGCAAGTACACTCTATCAATAGAACCTATCGAATATAACGATCTTAAGTGTAAAAAATGTATGAAATTTTATATAATTAATTACAAGCGTATCGCAGGTTGCTGATTAATATGAAAAAACCCATTTGAAACGCATCTAAACTACATCTTACTGCTCTTACGCTGGGGTATTGATATTACAACTCTTGAAAGGTTTACGTGCAAGTGTTGTTATTTCAGTGTATTCTGTAAGACTTATACTCACGAGATGTTAAGAATGAAAGCATGAAAACACAGTGAGATGCAGCTTAGATGCGATTCCGATGGGTTTTCCCATATGCTAATATGCTTACCGAAGGTCATTGCATAAAATATCTTTAAGTTTTTGTCGCAGTAAACACTTCTGTTTGGAATGTGTACAGTAGTGCTGTATGTATACACCTATAATTGTTGAAAAGTTAGGGTTGCGATTACTGTTTTGTTGTTTTGTCTGAATCACTTTACAATATTCAAAATAGATACTTATTGTTTAGCATTATTGAACCCATGTTGTTTTTCCTCTTGCTTTGTATGCATGTAGTTACAGGCGTCGCGTCTGTTATTGTTATATTATTATTTTTAGTTAGTTGCATTTCATTATTGTTTCCATTTTATTTCGTAGAAAAAGCACTTTCAGCATGACTTCAAGGAAAATTTCGAAACAATTTTCCGGCAATAGCGTGAAACATTAAAATCAACATATCCAATTCGGAGAATGTACGCGGTGGCAAAAGCTTCGTGCTGCGACTTTAAATTGATCTGCTGTGAAATTGCTGTTTGATAAAATATAAAAATGATTAAATCAAGAGACCCAAAAATATCGGATGCATAATGATGAAATTCAATGAACACCATTTAAAACTTAGTTCAGTTCAGACACAGAAGGACATATCAGGAATATTTCAAAGCGGTAAGTGAAAACAAAATTAAATATTATAGTACTGTAAAACTGATGCGTGATTACGAAGTGTATAAAGTACCCGCTAAGGCAACAAAATCGAAATATACCGGATATTTCTATTAATTTCTAATAAAAATCACTATAAATATCAGTAAAAAACGTCCTCCGCACAGCTTAAATATATCAACAGTTTAAAACTATTTGTTTACCGGATCTCTATTAAAATTAATAGAGGTACATGTTAATCCGCTGTGCAGTTTGTCCTTTAAAAAATAGTGGAAATGTCTGATCAAACTAATAAACGCGTCAATTAAAGATAAACGAATTTATATAAGCTGATAATTGCAAATGCTCCATAGTAGATACTTTTATTAAAAATAATGGATTTTTGCTTAAACTGATGAGTAATAAAGTATTTTGTAACCATGTACAGTGCTCACTATTGTTTTTCGTCATTAATCGGGATACCGGTAAAAATAAGTTTACCGGTTTTCTCGCCCTCAGAAACAAATCTCGAGTTGCTTGCTACGATTATAGATACATAATACATAGATAGACCTATCATTATTTTCTGCTAAAAATTCCATTACGTTTTTTTAGGGTGTAGGATTAGATTTTGGACTTTTGGATTGTTTGTGATTTGAAGATTGTCCTGTTTTTGCATTGTAGATGATTCATGGTGTGAGTCAGCTTGTGTCTGGCTGTAGGATGGGAGTGTGAGAAGGGGATGCAAAGACTGGTATGACGTCGCTTATGGACAGGTCTTTGTTGTGGACTGAGCATGCGTGAGAATGTCGTACGATACGACGAGAGTTAGCCTACGGCAGCAGACGGTGAGTAGAGCTTTGGTGTTGGTGTTGTGAGTGATTGAGTTGGAATGGAGTGAGATGATAGGAGACTTGTCGGAGGCCCAGGCGTCGTTGCACGATAACGATAAGACTTGTGCTCGTTCGTTCTGTTACTGGTAGTGACAATGCCTGCTCAAAGGTTGGTAGATCGTCACTCGCTCCGGATACTTAAAATGGAAAACTCGTCCGCGAGCAATGGTCTACCTCCCAATAATTCTAATCAGAAATTAGTGGCTGAAGATTATTTAGACAGAAGTGAAAACGGAAACGGACTAATGCATTCAAGTGCAGGTGATTTAGTGAATTCGGACGATACCGTCCATACGGCCAGTGGACGCAGAAAAATGACGAAACGGGAATGGACAACTGTCATTGTTTTGTGTTTTGTAAACCTTATCAACTATATGGATCGGTATACCATTGCCGGTAAGTGAGAGACCTTTCATTTCTTTCTATACTATCATTCACAAGTTGTAGCTGGGTATTCGATCTTGCGAGTTAGAAATGGAAAGCTGGTAGCGTAAATACCGTAAATACACTAGACTAGGAGGCTTTTGGCTGGGACATGTTGTTGATGAAAGGAAAAGTGTTTAAAATTGGACTGAAATGTTTTTTTTCATATTCTACAGGGATTTTGGACAAGATCCAATGCCATTATGCGATAAATAATAGTGAAGCCGGATTGCTTCAGACGGCTTTTGTTGTATCCTATATGATCTTTGCACCTGTGTTTGGCTACTTAGGCGATAGATACAATCGAAAATACTTGATGGCATCTGGAGTAGCGCTTTGGAGTCTTACTACTCTTATGGGATCTTTTATGGATGTAAGTCAATCAATACTTTATTTAACCCATTTCTTCCTCCCACACCAATGACCAAGGCACGATGACGATGATGAATCATAATCATAATCCATAGTCACAGTCACAAATCGCCCGTGTCAACTTACAACTTACTTGCACCAATCCGCAATCTTCGTGTGTACCTCGTGCAACATTAAATTAGGGGAATTACCATTAAATTAATTAAGTAGAGTAAATACTAGTTATGATATTGCGTCGTTCTCATCACTTAGTTCACTAGCGTTCGTCATTTTCTACTACTTGAGGGTGTTTGCAGCACTAAAACTGGATTTACAGGATTATAGGGTGGATTGAAATGAACGAAGATAAAAATACAATTCTAGAGATAATTAATTAATTATAGTTACGTTTATACACTACACTTTTCTTTTTCCATTTAACTCAATGGTATGGGGTGCTATCATGTGATATTGCGATGCGAACTTGTTTTTAATTGGAATTTCTTCCCTTTTTTTCCTCGTTTGATTTCTCGTTGTCTGCATTATCAAATCAATGCAGATTTGTGGAAAATTAAAGTGTTTGTGTATCGTTTTGTACGCGGTTTTTCCATACAGAATTGTATTTTATTAATTGTCTTGCATGGAGTAGATTTTCATACATTCTCTTGGGTAATCTATGATGGGAAAATTTTTTGCTGATTTCAAATGGGCTGTTTTTCTTCTTTTCCTCCTCTCAAGTGATGACGTATGTGCTTGCACATGGATGTATTTTTTATTGCGTAGTGTGACTTAAAATAGTATTATTTGATATTGTAGGATGTTATATATGCTTCCATGAATTCTGCCTGCGTAGCAAACGTGTGCACGTAATGATTTAATTATACCAAGAAAGATAAATGAAACTTAAATGACATAAAGAGCTGGAGCTGGGGGATCGCTAGATGTTCCCAGGTTTATTACAAAAATTGTGCTGAATCCATTTCAGATAAGATAAGAAAGGCTAAACAAACAAGCATGAATCAGAGTAAGCAGAGATAAAAGTGAAAAAGTTGGTCACCTCATTTGTTTCCACTCACGTGTTAGATAGTTCGGGCGTTGACGGTATTTGCAGTTGCAACGCAAGATGTAGATTTGACAGGGGATGTTGTCATCGTTGGTAAGATACGTTGGGGACTTCACATTCAATTCCGGACTCAGACGGAATGAATGGGATGTTTGCGTTACGATTGAGATTGATGTTACAAATGCAAGGAGCAAAAATTAAAGGGATCCGCTCTAGTTACCGAGCTTAAAGCCAAGTGTTCTTTCGTATGCAAGTAGTTAGAGGTACGAGTGCGCATTTAAGTGACTTTGGAGAGGAAGAAGGTTTTTAGGTAACCGTGGCTTCAATGAACAAGGTCTCGGTTTCGAAATTTACGAATTAAATTACAAAACTTGACTTGTGAAAGCACAAGTCGAGCTTAAGTCGCATTATGGCATGGTGACAGTAAAAGGCGAATATGATAATTCCATCGCATCATGAGATCAAAGTTTTAGTAGTTTTAAGTATGAATAGTAAATGGTGAATCAGACGTAAATAAGTACAATTCAGTATTGTATGTTAGAGATTATGAATCTAGTGCATAATGTTTATCGCCCTTCACTCCTTGGGAATTGATCTTGGTTCGTAGGGGTAGGCTGCGTCTGTATAATAAGTGTGAATGAGTAAGATGGATGAAGATGATCCTGCTCATGAAATAATTGACTTGGTGCTTGAGTAGTTTGTAGGCTTGTGGTACACGCTGGGTGCAATTCCTTTAGCTTCTCGAGAGCATTTCAGTAAGACGACAAAAAAATTTGAATGCTTCTCCTTAGATGCAGGGCCGGCAAACGATGCAACGAGTGTATACAGTCACTGTCATTAATATGAAGTAAGTTGACAATTCATGTTAATTGACGGCGAGTGACAGTCTACCAAGCACTGCAACTACTGCAAGGCGAGATGCACGGGGAAACTATGCGTTGTCGTTTTTTCGTCATACTTTTATTCCCTTGATTATTTCTTCTGGGGTTGTCCCAAGAGCACTATTTATCCACATTCACGTTGTCAGAAGCTTTAAGGGTTTAAGTATTTGATCGTCCGCACATACGCACTAGGAGAATTCAGCTATAAATTATTAAAATTGTTATGATCGCATGACATTCCCCCGGATGCTGTGGTAAATTGAGTCTATGAATTATTCGTTATTGTTCATGAGAAATGGAAAGTTGAACAGAAGGGGAAAATTATTGAGCAAAGTCAGGACTTATTAAGATGATAGTGGTTGAGTGATAATAAATTGGGAAAGGTTTTTATCCAGTCTACGCATCGTAACCAGAAATAAAGGGGCCATATTTTGAATTCGTTAAGTCCATAATTCACACGATCAAGTACCTACCTAGTTTTGAGTGCGAGTGGCATATAATTGTATATTGACGACGACCAGATTCAATTCCGGAAAAGTTGGCGCGAACGAATGTTATGGCAAATTAGTACTGAATTGCTTTTGTACCTATATTATTGTTTTTAAGCCTTGTCCGGGTTCAGTACCACCCAAGTTCTACAGTCTTTGTCTACTCTGATACTCTAGCTTATAATTTAAGAAGTGGTAGGATTAGGCCGTTTCAATTACTTTCTAAAGCGTGTTAATTGATGTTGAACAGTAAGCATTTACATACTATTTTGTACTATTTTGCCCCTAATAGAGTTTTGGATGGTTCATCACATTCCGTGCATTTGTTGGAATTGGAGAAGCTAGTTATTCAACCATCGCTCCGACAATAATCAGTGATATGTTTGTTGATGATCGTCGATCTAAAATGCTAGCTTTTTTTTACTTCGCGATTCCTGTTGGCAGGTAAACTACTTACAGCAAAAACGTAGGTTTTTGTGCGTTTTACTTATATTGACGTTAAAGCGATGGATCCCGACAATTATGGCTAAGAAAATTCAATATGGACGTTGGTTGATTCGATTATATTGTTTAAATTTGTTTACAGCGGTTTGGGGTACATCGTGGGTTCAGAAACTGCTAAATTATTAGACGCTTGGCAGTGGGGCCTCCGTGTAACTCCCGTGATGGGAGCCATTGCAGTTGTATTAATTATTTTTGTTATGACTGATCCGGAGCGAGGAGAGAGCGAAAATTCACATCTTAAGCCCACTTCCTACAAAGAGGACATTATTTATCTATGGAGAAAGTAATTACTTAACAGCCGATTGGAACTTCCAATTCTTCCGTATTTCAGTTCTGAGTTGGAATAATAAAATATATTTTTAATGTTTACACAGTCCCAGTTTTATGCTATCAACTTTTGGGTTTACTTGTGTCGCTTTTGTGACTGGTGCTCTGGCATGGTGGGGACCCAAGTTCGTGACATTAGGGCTCCAAATCCAAGATGGTGCAAAAGAAGTTTCCATGAATGAGTAAGTTCCTTTTGTCCGTTTTAATATGCGAATTAATTGAGGAGTAAAAATATCATAATGCAATATGCAAATAATGCACTATGAGACTAATGATACAGACTAAGATGAAACATTCTCAACAACTGAATGATTATAATTGCTCTATTGAGGTACCTGTGATTAAGATGGTTGAAAGCGATGGTTACTTGTTGCTTCATCCTGTTTAGAAACGTGAGTATTCGTGAGAAGCAATTAAGTTGCAAATTGGAAACTTCAATTATTGAAACCTTTATTAACATGAAAAGGTGCACTGATTGCATCACGTTTTCATTTTACTTTTTGTCCTGTTCAAGGTTGAGACCATGCTTCGACCTTATAAAGTAATATGTAATTACGTAAATTGGTGTTGGTATGTATTTGTATGGGATGTAAATAAACTATACCTAGTTGATATGCCGTGTGTATAGATAATATTTGTATCGTTTCGTTGAATGTCACGTTCCGTTTGAGTTATATTGTGTATGTGAAATTACAGATATTTTGAGTGAGTTCTTTCCATAAATGTTTGGAAGCGAAATCGATTTTATCTATCGATAAAGTGTATCAGGGTGAAATATTTACAAACTGATAGTGTATTACATACGGGTGATGGTATTCCAGACACAGTCTGGTATGAAATCACGGTGAGCTTTGTCTGGTTGCTGTACAGTTTTTAAATATGTCTGTACTTGCAACCCGACAAAGTTCACCGTGTCAATCTATTTGGGTAATATTCTGCTAACGTCGTTGGTTAGTTTTAATAAAGTTGGTTTTCAATGAATTAACCACATTCTCAGAATTGACCCTTGCTTTTTGACTCCTTGTTTTTCATATTTATGTACCCAAATTTACAGTGAAATCTCGTTATAAGAACACCTCACGGGGAGCATGTTTTCGGACGTTATAGCGAGATAACGTTGACAGACTCTATAACGTCCAACGACAGGTTTGCTGACGGGGAGCTCATGTGCTGTTGTTAAAACGAAATTAATGTTATAACGAGGGTTGTTAAATGAGATTTCACTCTAATTCTCTTGTTTTTATGTTTTAAGTGCACAAGTTACAGATTGGTGTCTGGAAATGTCCGTGTTTTACGTACGGAGTTATTTTCATGATGTATCTGTTACTGTACGTTCGTCCTGTGTTGATGATGTCCTGCTTGTTAAGAGGGGCTTTGGTTATTTAACTTGTTACAGTGTGTCGTTCAAATTTGGACTCATCACCATGATTGCGGGAGTGTTGGGTGTACCGTTTGGCTCAATTGTTGCCCAGAAGCTACGTGAGCGCAATGCTCGCGCTGATGCTCTCGTTTGTGCCTTTGGTCTACTGATGAGCACGCCGTTGCTATTCTTTGCTTCTATTGTCGCCAGATATAGCACCATCGCCTGTTTCACTCTCATCTTCTTCGGACAGTTTTTTCTCAACCTAAATTGGTCCATAGTGGCGGATATTTTGTTGGTAAGAGTCTTAAAACATTTGATTGGTGTAAAATTTCAGATCATCTGTCTCCTTTATTTTTGGTGGAATCACGGTGGCAAGCGGGGTCGTAGGAGTAATATCTGGCCCGCTTATTTCGAGGAAGCTTCGGACGAGGTTTCCCCGAGCCGATCCAATAATTTGTGGCATTGGTCTGTTGACGAGTGTTGTCTTTTTGGGACTTGGCATTTTTTTTACTAGAACTAATGTCCCCCTAGCTTATGCCTTGATGTTCTTTGGGGAACTTTTCCTCAATTTGAACTGGGCTATCGTCGCGGATATCTTACTGGTAATGGAATAATGTACTTATTTAAATTAGTTCCGCAGGGACGTCAGAACGCGTTCATTTGTGTTTAAGCCCACTAAAGGCCTATTGTTATTGTATTTTTTCCGCCACGTTTAAAAATACCGACAATACCGATATCGATACCGAACCCGTTTGTTATGATATATGAACAATTATATAAACGTGTTATTCGTGTAGTTTAATACTTACTTTCATGCCAAATTCACTTGAATAATTGTCAAATATAACATAACTTTTATATTACTGATACAATTAATCAGTAACTTAAATAACACTATATCGTCTCTCAAGGGCACCAAATGTCACCTGTCGTATTAAAACGGAATAGGGTAAGCGACATTTTGCAGCTTGAACCCCCATTTGCCACAGATACCATAATGCTTATAATAGATTGACTTGGCATTTTTTAATATTAAGAAAGTGATGGAGCCCAACTTAAAATTTCAAAAAATGTAACATAAAAAATAAGGTCTGAGACCCTCTCAAGAAACAAGGAGAGTTTCATGATTTCGTTATTTGTCACACTACATGTTATTGAAAGTAATTTATTAAGGTTAGAATATTTTAATTAAACTGATTGTCTTTATTTTAAATGTTTCATCTTACTAAATTCCAAGCTAACTGATCGGTTTGTGGCTTATTAGTATCGACTCGGCTTGTCGGGACTATAACCGTACCGGGAAAAATTTAGTTTACATTGGGGTATTGTATTGTCGGTATCGGTATACCGATTTACTTTACGTGTACTCTATACTTTCTGTCGTCGTAGCTAAGCCCATTTGTCTTGTAGTATATTCAGATCAGGACTGAGACTTGTTATTTTTAAATTTCTAGTATGTTGTGATCCCTACTCGAAGATCTACCGCAGAAGCATTTCAGATTCTTGTATCCCATGCACTGGGCGATGCAGGAAGTCCATATATTATAGGACAGGTAAGAATGTTGTCAATCTTCAAATTCATTTTTAATTATTCGTAGTAATGTGAACGATGTATAAGAAATTTTTAAACAAGATACCACAAAAGCTTCATGTTTATGTTGAAGGTGTCAGAGTGGCTGAAATCTACGATGACATCCTCGGAAACATTAGACAACTTAGGATTAAATAGCAGCCAGCTATTAAATGCATCATCGACGCAAGTCCTGGCGATTCAGCAGGGTTGTAATAGTAGCGGTATCACCGTGGGTGACGCCAGAGTAGAATTTGATAGTCTTCAGTATTCATTGTTCATTACAAGTTTTGTGGAAGTATTTGGTGGACTGTTCTTCCTTATCACCGCATGGTATATTATTGAGGACAAATTAAAAGCTGACAAAGCCATCATTGGTGAGTCCGAGATTTAAGCATGTTTTTGTTAGCCTTCTGTATTGGTGTGTTATTTTTTTACGTGTGCTGCTTCTAATTGTTGAAGCTTATTTCATTTTGGCATGCAATCTCTTGTGACTTGGATCAATTAGCGACAACAATTGGGATTCAGGGGATGATTGACCAGAAGGTCCCTAGTGTTGATTCTGGACCTGCGGTCCAAAGCACTCGCTTGTAGTCAACTAATTCTCGTGCCCTCGCTTTAGTGTCCTTCGTATTAGAGGCAACATGGTAATTTTAATTTTATTTTTGTTTTTATTACCCTTTTCTTTCTACTTTTTTACTATTACGTACCCAGTCCACATTCCGACGATTTTTAACGTTCTACCCTTTATCGTGTCAATTCCTTTCGCATGTGAATTCTTTTTACGTAATGACAAGAGTCAATTTTTTTTTATATTTTCAAATCCTTAGCATTATTTCTTGATTTTATTACCCTGTACAAGACAATTAATCTAGATCATTTAATTTGATTCGTGAACTCGCAATAATACTATTAGATGTATTAGTTGTGTACATACATCCAAGCTTCAATGTAAATTCCTTTAAAAATCAGCAATTGTATTTGTAGAGAATAAATTTTAGGGGAAGTATGGCACAAAAAGAAGGTGACATACATAGGAGGCCTGTGCTAATATACGTAAATTATTGCTTAAGCTTTGCAGTATATTATTTTTGTACAAACATTTTCTGTTCGCTAATTATTTTGTAATAGTTTGTTGATTCAAACTTTTATGTATGTAATTAATATGATGTAAATAACCTTTAGTAAAACTAACTGTATGACTGTAGTACGCTACGCCACGTAACGTTTTTTTTTTAATTTGCCAACATTTTCTTTATAGTTCACTATTTGCATATCATCAACGAATTGTTCGCTTTTGACATTCTTTTACTGTTTTGTTTTCAATGTATTGATGAGTGAAATACATATTTTTGCAGTCTAATAATAATTTTATTAATGGTTTGACGATGAACGAATTGATGAATCTTTGCGTTAAATTCCATTGACTTGAATTTTCGGTACAGGTGATGAGCTCATGAACGAAGGCTCTGAGCCGGCACATTTCGATGCGGATGGGCCGCCTTCGCTCAACTAGTCACAAGTCACAAGAAATCAATTTCCACTTCGACGTGGAAATAGGAAAAAAATCCTAGAGAAAATGATTATTGTGTAATTATGTATGTAAATATAAACATGAAACTTAAATTAAGGAACGCAAGACTTTCTCAATATTGTATGTATTTAGATACTTTACTTTTCCACATGAAGAAATATATAAATTTGATTAACATACAATATATATAATACAATACAACCGGTATCGAAAGTATACTTCTTGTATGCGTTTGTGCGTAAGTATGCTGTAGGAATATATGCATATTTTATTCAATAATAAAGGAAAGCCGTATGCGATGAAGAAAGAGAAACGGGATCAGAGAAAGGTGCTCGACGGCTACATACTGGGTTTAGGTGGGAAATATCTTGTTCTTGGGTTTTGGAGAATGGTTCGTTCGAGCTGCGGGGGAAGAAAAGTATGCAACTGACTGATTACAAAAAACTACATAACGACTAGGATGATGATTGAATGCATACAAATAATATCCAATTTTTCCGTCCCGGACTGTCAAAAATAATAAAGATTATGTAGATGATTCCTTTTTTGTGTATCTAGTATTTTGAATATTATTATTATTATTGATTATCATAGGGTTTATTTGCTGTTATTATTTTTATTGTTTATACTTACCCGATAGTCATGGAATATTAATCAGTTGTTAATTAGTAGTTATCAAGTTAAGTTTTGTAGGTTTTTGGAACGATTCAATATTCGGCGTAGGCATAGGATTAGATCGTAATTAATTATTGAAATTGAAAACGCTGAAGTAAACGTATAGGAAGTTTACGGTACACGGTGAATGGTAAAAGGTAACAAAATGATTGATTGGTATTGATGTATTTTGAATTGTTGCTTAATGCGTCATTGTTGTTAAAAGAGCTTGACGACAGTGTGAATCGTAACTGTAATTATCTGTTGGTAGCGTAGTAAGTTGTAAGCGTATAGATGAAATGTTTAGAGAACGAGAAGTTACAGACAAGACAGCTAGTTGGGGAAATCAGGTTGACAGTATTTTGGTTGACATAATGGAAGTCCAGAATCTAGGTTGATGGAGTAATTATTTCGATTATATATAGACTTAATTGTGTTGTAGTTGTCGTAGCCAAAGTACTGTGTGGAATTATTATTACTATTATGGAATACTATGACATCGGTGTTGTTGTGTTAACTCTAGTAATAAAAATATCAATCGAGCATAAGACTGCAAGTAGGTAGTAAGAGATAATTACGTAAAATAACTCTAAGATGATTGGGAAAAGAAGGAAAGCAAGCTGCCTAAATACCTAGCGTACGTTCCCTGAAGTGAAGTTTACAATAACTATTCTTTACTTTACATCTACTATTGTTATGCTTTCTATTCAGAAGGTTTCCAATCGGGACTTTTCTGCATGGCATGTGGCATTGCATTCGCGTAGTATGGCGAATTGTCTTGTAATTGCAATGTTATTATTGTTACTTACTTTATAAATATTTCGTAATGTATAGTAATTATTTACTAGTGTACATTGCAAACAATGGTGATTAAATAGGAGGGTAAGAATCCGCAGTATACAATTAACAATTACATGTTAGTTGGTAATTTTATTTATCCCGCTGAAGAAAATCAAATGCGCTCGGCTTCATTTATAATGTATCAGGATTTTTTGTATTAAATTTTAACGACGTAATATTTAAAATTATACTATTAGAATTGAATTAGTGCGATCGTTTAACACCAACTCCAACGGCTCTAAGATTTCTCTAGTGTCAGAAAATGATCACATGTTCTAAGGAAATGTGTAGTTTACGGCTCATCATTTATTACTGTTATGTTAATGTTTATTTTGAGGTTTTTGGCATGTAAGGCTGTCGCACGTTATATTTGAATTAACTTTTAGAACATCAGCATGATTGTAGTCGATGTAGAAAAGTCATTACTCAAAACTTAACTATAATTGTATTTAAGTGAAATGAAGAAATTATTTGCTACTTTTCTCTTTAACAAAGGATGAAAGGATCAGATTCAACGGAGAACTAATAATGCTATTATAGTTAAGTAGAATTCCATCAACAGTTTCTTGTATTTATTTATTAGCACGTAACGATGAGGATACTAGGACTAGGACATAAGTAGGTAGATTATATTTGATGATTTAGTAGGATGACTATATAATGTGAAATTACTAGGATTACAAAAAAATAGAAATTAATGCCGCTAATTAATGAATATTGTACTAACTTTCTTTGTTATCGTTACTTTTCGTTGTTTTTGAAGATTTGGAATTTCCAGTGTGCCAAGAAAAATTAAAATTAAACTCAAAATTGAGCTGACTAATCTCTTTCTGCTCTGTGTATTGCTTTTCTAATGGTGAAATAGTGCCTTTTCATCTTGTCGAGTTTTTGCTCTGGATTTGATCACTTCGATCCAAAGTTAGTTTTTTATACTGGTACTGACGTTATGACGGGGAATTAACCATATGGAGTGGAGTAGGTATTCGACATTTGTACATACCTTTTCGACGTCCCTTCATTCTATTCATATAACCATGTGCATGTAGTATTTAGAGATGTTTCAGTAGGTATTTCTAATTATATTCATATTTTTTATTCTTTATAATTCTGGCCAACATAACATTCATAACTTTGCAAACATTCACATAAGTAATTGTAATATAATTTATACTATATATAACTATATATAGATAATTTGTCAGTACATTCAATTCACAACGCAATCATATAATAATTGTATTCATTGAGTTTTTTATGTATCACAATATGTTTGGAATTTCACTTAACCCAACGTATAGATTATGATAATGATAATATGTGTAGACGCATGTACATGTATTGCAACAGTAATAGTAGTAGTAATGATGATAATAATAACAGTAATAATGCTATCTATTACTACAAGAATAGATTTTTTGGTTTAAACAATTTAATTGTCTTTTCTCTCATTTTTAGCTTGGCTTTGCCCTTCTGAGGCTTCGTGACGATTTTGCCTGCGTAAATATTTGTCCAGAATTGCAAATCTCTGTGTTAATCGTACTTTCTCTCTTAGTTTCTGCGGAATCACCATCAGGGTGGTCAATGTATTTCCAAGGAAGACAACAAAGAAGAGGACACTCAAAACTGGCACCTGTCACATTAAACACAACAAAATTGTAGTCGATACCAGTGACCGGAATGTAGTGAAGCATGGTTCAGTTGATTTAATTAATTTCCCAAAAATTTCTATATTGTACGGTTAGGGCACAATCTTACCTGCCAAGTAGCTTCCGGGTGATAACAGAGTTCATACAGAACATAAGCATTGTAAAGTTGAAATGCATACCCAATGAATAAGAAGGGTAAAAGAAAACTAAGTCCTCTCCACATCCAAGAATGAAAACCTTCGATAGTTATGTCCATATTATGACGCTCGCCTAATGCTCGTAATCGATACAAACAACCTCGCTGGTATCGAAACTGTAGGAATTGGACCATACCTGCAAATTATAATAAAAGCACTAATTTTCATTCTGTAAACATTTATCGGCTGGTCAAATTATTTAAATCAGGATGTGATTGACAGCAAATTGGTTAAGACTCTTACTAATGTAAACATTGAACCACATAAATTGTGAGCGGAAGGAGTAGTAAGTGCTATTGTTGGGCCAAATAAGAAGAACGCCAGAGAGAACAGTAGAGATGAAGTGATGCGTTAACCACCAGCCTTTCACCCTAGACCCATTAACTTTAAGGATGCTTTCCCGAATAGTAAGTGTGCAGTAGTACCAGACCAGTAGGAACATGAATACAAGATCCAGTACCCTGCTCATTTCCAAGTTTTCAATTAATAAATGATTTTGATTTAACTAACTCGGTAATGGTGAACTTGTAGTTGGTTTTTAATTAATTGAATTTATAAATTACCTTGAGTTCATGAATATGTTGATAATAGAGATGAACAAGGCAATCCCATTGATAATGAACTTAAATTTCTCATAGTCATCCTTATATTTAAACCTGGAATACAAGATATAACATTGAAAACATTAAGTCAAAGTAAGTCGATAGCATGCACAAGAGTATAAGACAACAAAGGCATCCCATGATCTCAAGCAGGTGTATTTTATCATCCAACTAGGGAATCAAAGATTGAAAAAACAGAATATAAAGAATAAAGGAAATTCATTCGAATTACTTGTCATCTTTGTTCAGGATAGAAACATTAACATTGCCCAAAATGATGCGTAAGTAGAGGCCATTCGTCTTCGGTAAAGCCTCTTCCATTTCGTACAACTGAACTTTTCGATGTGTCATTTTCTGCTCAATGTCCTTCAGAGTTTCACGATTATCAGGGTTTTTCTCATATCTAAGTACATACATGCAATATTAATATCATTAGTGTCATCCAGGCACCCGGATATTTTTTATGAATTTTTTTTAATTGTTATTCGTTGTATTCATACATTGTCAGAATAACAAATGTTTACATAAGATCTTAGTAGGTACTATTTTCTTATTGTTAGTGTCAAAGAATAAGGAAATATATAGAAGACACGTTGGGATTTTCTCATTTACTTTTTCATGGATTTACGGATCACTCCAATGCGGTATCGTTGATGCTGTAATTCTTTTAAACATTTCGCTTGAAGTTTACCCAATTCTTCCAGCTTGGCCACATAGTCTTTGTGAGTTGACTGTAAATCACAAAATAAATGTCCATGTTATTATTATTTATCTGAAATCTGAAGCTGATCCCGGTTTACATTCAACCGGCTGTACCTTCCAAAGCAGATCCAAAAAAGGAATGGAGGTAATTTTAAATCTACCTACCTGTAATGAAACAAAAGACTACTATGAATGTCTGTGCGCTTATGAGAAATAGACCAAGTCTCTTTTACTCGGTGTGCAGGTCAGTTGTCTCATACTCAGCCCCGATTTGGGCATTAAATCACGTGGAACAGTTGGAAATGTTTCAGACGCAATTTTTAAGAGGTCTTACCGGAGCTAACAACTTAACGCCAGATTACGTCATCAGACTTGAAACCGGAACTAAATCCATGTCATCACTAATACTAAAGTACACGCTGAAGTTTATACATAAAAGCATTTTTGGACAAGGAGAAAACAGATTGAACCTCAACTGCTACCGAGAAGTTAAAGTATTAATTAATGTCGTTAAAGATATGATGACCATGACCGGAATTCCGCTTTTTAGGGAACGAAAAACTCATGCATCATGAAGCAAGCTTCACGACCTGGCTCTCAACTAGGCCTCCTTATGAGTACTGCAAAAGCTTAGACTTAGGCACCCGATAATAAAAATTCATGGAGAAGTCATCGCTCTAGCAGCAATGAACAGATACTAGAACCCGGGCAAAAACCAAGCTTGTGAAAAGTGCAGGCTTGAGAAGGAAGACATTGTCCATGTCACATTCAACTGCCCAATCTACAACGAAGCCAGGAAAGATCTTCAACTAGACCGGCTGGAGGCTACCAGAAAAAACTACATTCAGAAAATGCTGAACGAAAACACGTGCACAACAGAATACGGAAGCAAAATAGTCGGTTTCTGGCCACAAGTATTAAAAATAAATGCAAATGACCAAACCTCCGCAAGGGACTTTAACACAAATACATTATGGCACACATACATTAGGTTCAAGTTAAAAGAAAAGTACTTTTCTTACATAAATCACAAAATTTAACTTATTTTTAACCACACTTGTAACTTGAGCCTATTAGCTTTAATTCTTATCTATTAACTTAATCAAGGATCTTATCAAAGGCAATACATTGTATGTTTTTGAAACTGTAATACGTGGGGTTGTAAAGGCTGTTGCAATTGGAAGAAAATAAATAAATAAATAAATACATATATTTATATATATGAATGTCTGTGTGCCCCTCAGGCTAAAAGTGTTGCCAGTTTATCATCAAGTAGTAAGTTGTAATGTCTAAAAACAAGTTGAAGACCATAGACAACGGTAAAAACTTTCCGTATTGTGCAATTGGTATCTACGATTATTTAAATCGAGTATAATTTGATGCTTATTCGCCGTTTTGATTGGAACATGAACATACCTATATTCAAACAGTTCTCTCATAAGACAGTAATGACAGGCAGTTATTTCCGTAAATGCACTTGGACTTGCCACTGCTGTGCTAATGCACGTAAAACACGATTTTCCATACACCTTTCAATATAAAAAATTCAATTCTACTGATAGTCTTTAAAGACAAAAGGAATACACATTCCCAATAAAATTATTACACTCATCGATTCAATTAATCATGCATATTGAGTCCACACCTAGTACCTAGATTCTGGCATTTAACATGTAATAACCTCAACAAGCCTGTGTAAACTCAAAGAATGAAATACCTACTCTCATAGGTACATAACACTTCTCTCTCCTCTACTTTCCCTTCAATGAGACATGCCTACTGAAAAGAGTTTTAATTCGCAGAAAGAAAGGAGGTAATGATTTTGGAAAGATAATGCAAAATAGTTCGCGTAAATTCATCATAATCTCTTCCAGAACAGAGTCAGAAGAATGATTTATGATAGAATCGCATGGGATATAAATAAACGAACGGTAATGGATGCCATCTGAGGAAAATCAAAGCTCTCATATACCCAGAATCGAATTGAAAGCACAAGTTGTAAGTTCAACAGACAGATATTTTTATCAGACGTCAAAGTCAGAAGCCAAGGTAAAATCATTTGAAATATTGATAAAAATATTTAATAACCCTTATATCAGCTTTGAAATCTTTTTTTTATCCTACCCTGTCACTCGTATCGCCGAAGTATAGATTTAACACTTACCCAACCACTACTACAACCCACAACCACAACTATATTCTCCCATCCTTATGTTAATTGTATCGAATATAACCGTTAGTAAAATCATAACTAGGTAGTCATTTTATTACTAATTTCATTGCGTACATAAATATTACTATGACCAATGCATGTTAGTTGCTGCTCATAAGTAAGTAGTATGTATAAAAGCAGTGATAATAACAGCCTCCAGAATAAAATCTTCTATCTGAATAAGTAGGAGTGTAGCAAAAAACCCCATTTTATAAACACACCTAGTGGGTACATAAGCGAGAAGGAATTCGAGGTAAAGAACACCACAGTCATAGGACTAGAGGCGGAAATCGAGAAAGAGAGCACACCTACAGTGTTAAAGAGCAATTAAAATGCAGTACCAAGTAATTATCCAGAATTTTCTTTCAATTAATTTAGTAGTAGGAAGTAGGAATCTTATGATGAAATAAGTAACTATATTAATAATAAAAAACAAACAGGATGGTTGTATCAACCATATAAAATAAACGATGCAACTACTTCTTGCATTACATAATAAACTGCGATTAACTGTATACATTCTTTTCCACTTAGGTTGTGAATTACTTGTGAAATAAAGTGCAGCTCTGATTTTTAAACAAAGCCATTAGAAAATTCAACGCTGTACGATTGAAATAAGGCGACGGCAATTAGCAAGCACGCTTCAAATATCACAATAATGCAATTTTTTTAATTAGCTGTATAGCATTTCATGATCATGAACTTGAACTTGGAATCATTGACGATAATTTACTGCTATCTATTTGTGATGAGCGTGTCGTATAACGTAATTATTACTCAATTACACTTCTCAACTATCTACTTATAAATCACGTTCATGCAATATAACTAATGTTAACTTTCATTTTTGGACCTATAAATATAATTATTGTAAGTCAAAAAAGTTATCGACAGTCAGCTAGGGAAATTCTAGTTGCGGTATCACACTAAAGTAATATGCAGAAGGATTACTTATATCTGTTGAAGTACCTTACGTTACGTAACTAAGTTATAGTACACTTAGGACTGAAATGTGCATTATTAAGTCAGCTAATAGGTACTGTAAATTAACACTTTCAACAACGATTACAATTTCAGTTTTATTTACTCGGGAATTTTATTTAGGTTAAAAGTAAACTCAAGTTATTGTTGCTTTAATTTGAATCTATGCAGCTGTCATAGAAGAAAAGTTGTGGGGTGCCAGTCACTACCCAGACCATCTTTACGAAGTGCTTCCACGCACTGCTACGCTCACCCTGAATAAACTGCTCAAGCTAGAAAGTGTGATTTAATTAATTTATATAAACTTACAGATAGTAAACATTTGAACCTATAGTGCAACACACGGTCGTTTAGTAACAGGCCGTCAACCCTGACTCGTCTGTTCCATCACCAAGGAGGATAAATTAGTAAACATGTGAGCAATATGCTAAGAAATGTGAATACCAGAATGCAACTATCAATTGTACTGCTACTGCATAGTGCAGTACACAATCAGAATGGATGACGAAAACAAAGCTATTATTTTTATTATAAATATATAATTACCTATATATATGACAATTTACAAGCTCACAGGAGGTTAGAAGTTAGATCGACTACACTGTTTATTTTTGACATGCACTTCTGTCTAATTATTACCTCAACAAACTGACAGCTAAGTAGAAAAATAACAAAACAATTACAAAGTAAAATTAGGTATAAAAATACTTTAAAATCTTAAAAACTTACGGCCAAATTTCGAAATTCTTCCGTAAGGTCATCAAAATCTTTGGTTACCGAATTTAAATCGGGATCCATCTTACAGAATGTCTCTTGCGTGTCGATGGAGTTGTAAAACTTTCCTAACAAATTCCACAGAATTTAAATTATTCATTCACCACCGGATCACTCACAACCACTATTTAGTTGATTACTTCAGTTTGCTTGGACAAGTAGATAATCCAATGTCATGTAATTCAAAGTAGATGCAACGTAAGTAGATGTTAACTGAATGCTGAATCAACTGAATGGCAACAGAGAGATCCCAAGCTATCAGTCTTTCATTAGTCAGTGAAGTAATCCTGCTTATTCTTGAATATTCGTGATCTTCAGTCGATATCTGGTGATGGCCCTGGTTCAATCCCGGTAATTGTCACTTGTTAGTATACAATTGTATCGTAAATCTTCGTCCACGTGTTGAGTAACTGTATCACCATCAACAACCAAATCATTACTTGATTTCATACTTCATACCGTTCCCTTCGGTTTTGGCACAGATTCAAAAACGAATACGGAACTATAAAATAAGAACATCGTCATCCCAAAATGTAAACTTCCAGATTCTAGATTGTTATGACCTTCCCCTAAATTCCACCAGAATCTGGAGACTTGGATTGTTTACATTCCTCGTCCACGCGACACTCACATTCAAGATATTCATTATTTCATATTGCTAACATAAAATTGAAATTCTCCATACAGACACAGAGAGATGCACGAAAAAACCGACAGCAAACAGAAGAACGTCTCATTAAATCTGTCATTAAATATTGCCCAATTTGAAAAAGCCGGCTACGAAGTTCTAATGTTACTATACCTATAATCTGATTGCTGTTGCTACCAACAAAACAACACTAATGACTAACGAATTTTCGATGTAAAATGGGAACGGGCCTCAATTGAACACACTGAACTGATTAAATTAAAGTCAATTGCTTCCAACGTCGTTCAAAGTTCGACTGCTAGTTATAGTTATCAGTAAAAGGCTCATGCCATGCTTAATGGCGAACTGATGAGAACTGATGAAGAGCATAGCTAAATCTACAAAACCTACCTGTCACCTCTGATGACCGCTGAGCTCCAACTTCTGGCCCAGGCTCAGTCATCGATATCATGTACAACTACCAACCAGTTTAGAGCATATTCAACTACCTGCAGATAATTACTCAATAATGGATACAATTCTTTTTAATTATACGTGACAAAAGAGGAGTATACGGACACGGTCACGGAAACGGAAACGGTAAACAGTTACGTGGACGAACAGACGATAGTCAATGGTAAGGTTGACAAACTAATGAATTATCAAGGCCCATTATTTAAATCCGAGGCCTATTTCCACAAAATTAAATATTAAAAAATAGTTATGATTGAAACTGGGAACTGCAATAGAAGCAATATCCCATTAATCCCATAAATAAATTAGCAAGGAGGAAGGATGCTCTTGGAATTGGCAAATGATATAGTGATAGGAAGGGAAACCCGGTCCAACCTGTTCCACGTAGACTCTGACTCTCATTTGCAGATAGTGATGATCACTTACAACTTATCACACTTATGAATTAAAGACTGACTGCTCTGGATACTAATCGTAAGACTGAATTTACACGGAACCAACAGCTATCTAAATCTAAACATTAAAGACTATACGAAAAGAATGAAATGAATGCATTAGCACATCACACCATACCTCAGTCACAGCCACGGCGACAGGAGCACCACTAACACTAGCACAAGACTACAATAATTAGAACACCACTGTAGCAGTTAACGCAAGATTGGAGCGAGCAATAAAATATAATCAAATTAAACGTGGAAGCTGTGGATCATGTGCGTAATCTGGGTTTGATATACTAACATAAGAATTAATTATTTTCAACTTTTGGAGAAGACGATCCGAGAGCCGATGTGGATGTGGATGTCCTGTAGGCGACTAGCAAGATCAAGTAGGTATAGCTTCAACTACTCAAATCTGAAATTGACTACAGAAGTACAGAACAGAAGAGGAGACTGAACTGACTCCTATCCCTATCCCCTGTCTGGCTCTGGCCAACGATATTATTAACTGGACTGGATAAAAGCACTTGAACTTTAAGCATCTATACAGTCAGCTGAATGAATGGATACCGAGTCCAATATCAATTCAATTCAATTCAATCCAACTTTATAATAATATCATCTGGTCCACGGCTGTTCTCTCTCCTGTTAGTGTTTCGTTTAAGAGTGTCTCCGTATCCTTCCAATTCCAACTGCAATTACATAAATACTAACCCAAGCAAAATGGCAAGAAGAGTATTATGTTACTTTTTACGATGCTATGTTATGAAAGGTAGAATGACACGATGTGTACTAAATAACAAAATACGATTATTTAATTCCAATTCCAATTATATCCACGTCTAACCAGCACAGAACTCATGACTGACGGTCATGACCACGAGGTGACGATTGACGTTATTCCAGTTTCACAGCTACACTTGCCTACTTTTTATCCTAAGTTTCCATTTCCATCCTAATAAGTATTGCATTTTTACTCCTACTTCTTATTCAATTTGCACTAATTCTAAAATTAATTCTAACTACCATAGTAAACTATAAAACTGTCCAACCCTTCTAGATTCCAGTCCAAGTTAACGCAGGTAAGTAGTTTCAGAGTTTCAGATCACAGTTTTTAAATTCTGACCGAACCAAGACTGCAACCTGCAACACTCTAGAGAGAGATTTGAGTTCCGTCAGATCAGTTCCAGCTGCATTTCCAGGAGTTCCAATCCAACAGTCACAAGAATAGGAAGTAGGAAATACATATTCTAATAACTTTGAATTTTGTAGGTCTTATTTAGCGTGACCGTATGTTTCTATCAACTATGAAGAGAGAATTGTAGATGCCGGATGCCGAATGCCGAAAGCCGAAACCGAAATGATATTATGGTGTATATTTGTATATAGGTATATTATATAATGGAAAGAAAAAAGAAAGCACTAAGCAGTAAGCACAGCTCACTCACAGCACACTTCAGCACAGACTATGGCTATAAGACAAGGGGGAGCATAAGTATATACATCATTAAATTCAATTCGGTACGAGATATACATACTTGTACAATACAAGAACAAGTTCATCTTCCATCCAATTTTTCTTGAGTGTCAGGCAGACTGGAGTGGACTGGAGGATTTGATTAAAGGCTGTTAAGAAAGAAGAAAGAAGGGGTTACAGAGACGAGTTGGGGATGAAATGGGAATTGTTGGGTTTAAACTTTGAGGCAAAGATGCGGTGTAGATCCACCAATCCGAATCTGAAGAAGGAATAAGAGCATAATTACTAACCGAAATCGAAAATATGCCCGGAGGAGAGATGCAATAGAATAGGAATATGAAGGAATGATACTTTTAGGAGACTATAGTGTATTATGTGACTTAGTGACTTACGTGAATTAGGTGGAGAGTAGACAGACACATCTAATGTTGTGCGATGAAACTAGGGACGAGAAAGGTGCTTCGGAGATGAATGGTGTTACTTTTGGATTCCTCCATTGGACTCGGGACTCGGATCTTCTGCCGCTCACAAACCACACTATCACCCAGACGTGTACAGCTATTTTAAAACTCTATGGAAAGAGCTATTTGATCTTACATCATACTTCTGATCGGATTTCTGCTCCTATCTTCAATCTTCAGTTGTTCCTGAGTTTTGTCTTGCTTACCGACTTTAATACCTTCTGATTTCATCCTTGGAGTCAGTCTAGGTCTAGACGAAGTTAACCCGATCAATCGTTTAGAGACAGCAATTTCCATTTTGATACCTGAATCGAGCAACACCGATTTGGTAAGATTATTTTTTGCACTGTCAACTTTAGATATTTAAGAAGAACTAAAAAAAAGACAGGTGACATGAGTAAGTGGGCTTGTTTTGCATTGCATTGTATTATGTAAAATGTATTTATATATATTGAATGTATATGTATTGAATAGTGTTTTTGAAATTGATCCTAAAGGTGTGATTAGGAGGAAGATGATGCGATCAGTTTTTAGCCGGTTTAATGCACGAAATGCCATGCGACTTTTGTCGCCAACACCGGTCTCTGCCGGCCCGTTGTCGAGCGCTGTTAACCTACCCCTCATGGCCAAAATCCCATCTATGAGTTTTGCCGGTCCCATCATGCACATGAGCAATTTACATACAAAAGGTATTTAAAGTCGAAAATCCACTTACGATTTGTATTAATTGTTAATTATTTCGAAATAGTAGTGGGGAGTGGTTAGCAATAGCAAATTTAAATTCTACATTAATTTTCACTAGCGAATCTAGCTTCTTTGGCATGAATTTCACACTAGCGAATTTAAAATCATAAACTCAATCCACCACAATTTCAATTATTATGTAATTATGTGTCATTTGAATTCTTTATTGCTATCCACTCCACACTACTATACTACTTTTCATACAAAAGGTAATATTATTATTAATGTGGTATGTTATTGATAAGTTAATCGTAGGTAGAAACAAGTAAGAAAATATAGTCGGTTGTGTTTTTATGGAAAAAAGTTTGTATTGCTTGATGTATATACATAATACTTTACAAAGTAACAACTATGAACTTACCCTTGTAAATACGCTAAAATGAATTTATTATGGTTGTTAAATTTTCGTCGGAGAATACCAACAGTGAGAAATTATTTGAAACCTTTGTTTCTGTTTTGATGTAGGTGACCAAGAATTATACAGCTTTTTAACGGAAGAAATTGCAACAGAGAAAAAGACTCTGAAAAGTACTGCTGTTCCGAAAAACCTAGAGGGCTTTGAAGTCAAAACCGCCAGATCCGAGGTCACCCTTACAAAGCAATTTAACAATGAAACGTAAGTTCAGTACTAGCCCCACCGAGCGAATAATTTGAAGATTATTTTTTGCATAATGTTCGGTATCAGATAGGAATACTTTAATTAATTATGCAAAAATTATATTATATAATATTTTTGCAGAATTGAAATTACTTTGAATGTAAATCATACCGTGGACACTGATGGAAGTGAGGAGCCTCGGCCCGGTGATGAAGCATCCGGTGGTGAGATGAAATCAAGGCCCAATTTTGAAGTGGACATTAAGAAGGGAGAACAAATTTTGACTTTTAGCTGTTCTTACATTCGGGAACTTCCCAGCGATTCCCAGGAAGATTATAGTAACTGACTCGTTTACGTTGTTCAATATCCAATCTAGTTTGTATAAATTGTGTGGTAAACATATTCATAATTATTGCAATTGGAAGTTGAACCCGAAATCTTATATGCTTTGTGGTGTTTTCCAGATGACGCCTTCTTAATTGATGAAATTGCCCTGTATGAAGGCGAGTGGAAGGAGGAAGTTTATGCCGTAGCTGGAGACATTTTAGACGGTGTAAGTTACCTTACTCAATCTTTAGTTTTTTTGATTCCAACAATGCATGTATAATGACCGCTATTGTTTTTGATTTAATCATACTACGTGGATGCTAATCTGACTCTTTGCTTCCTTTTTCTTGTGTAGTACCTCTATGATCTCTTTATGAATTTACTGGAAGAACGCGGTGTAAGCAATGAGTTCGTGGAGAAACTTGCCGATTTCTGTACTGACTATGAACATCAGCAGTACGTCGACTTGCTAACTAAAGTTCAAAAGTTTGTGGGTGATAAGTAGAAAAAAATCATCCAAATGTTTCTCAAAACAACAATATTCTTATTGCAAATCAATAGCTAGAAGAATACTACTTTTACATTTGCACGTAAAAAATGGACTTCAACCATTCATTTATATTATAGACAAGTCACCCCTTCCTTGCTGTCCTTAAGTAGAAAGTACCTTTGTATTGTTATAGTTTGTTGTAGGAATATGAACAAATTGATGCTTCGGAGTACTGCATATTCTAATAATAATTGTTCTGATTAGATCCTTAGTTTTATATGCTGTTGTATTTATGATCAATACTGTTTGACTTTAAGTAAATGATATGCAGATGCTTGTTATAGTTAAAATTTGATCACATCAAGTGACGTACCGAACTGAATTACTGAATAAAAGCAAGTTAGTAGAGAAAGGTGAATGAATTATAACGATTTCTAACTTTAATTTTTACTCTTTCCTCCTCTAGTCTAGTCAGAGGCAGAAGTTGTAGCATCATCATACTTTATATATATAATATATAATTATATATCATAATTATTAATGTGTTATTTTTTGGTTGTAATAGCTTCGATCTGATTTTGTCTTGTATTACTTTGAGGCATGTTATTTCATGTTTTTTCTCAATCAAATTCTCCACACACAGCATCAACATATTTCATCCTATCATCATAGGGATTTATACTAGCGGCTACGATTACATAATATAATCAATCAATATAATTATAGTGATCAATACGACTTGCAAATAACAATTAGACATCCAATAATAATATAAATTATTATCGGTGATTTCGAGTTTTTCGTTTTTTGATTGGATTTTGTTAGATTATTGAAACCAGGAATCGAAATATCGTGAGTGGGGGATGTAATTTAGGTCGGTCATAACATATCGTTAATGAAGAAGTGGTTGTTTCTCGTACAGGTAAATGTATTTAATATAATTATTATGTAGTTATATAATATGTATATATAATATGTACACACAAATCACATAAATAATAAATTTTAAATAACTAAATCCTACGTAATAACATCAGTAATAATAATTTTAACCATAATTTATTAACTTATGATCAAGAGGAATGCTTGCATGTCTGAACTGCAAGGAGCGCCTGTTACTTTTTTTGCCGTTGAGACCAACCTAATGTTGCCAGTCCTACTAAAATTGATTTTCAGATTTCTTTCCTTTGTGTAGCGTCTTCTAGGAGCCACGTCTGTATAAATTATAAATTACATGCCATAACCTTGGTAAGGGACACCAGCTCCGTAGGCATTAGGGTAGTTGGGCGGATATCCAGGGGCCATCATTCCTGGACCAGCCGTTAGCATTAGCTGAGGTTCTATGTTACCAAGCACAAAATCTCTATATTAGCTAATCAATTTTTATCAATAGCAAAAACAACTATGCACTTAGTTGTATAATATAGCTGTAAACAGCCCTTTTTTGTATTTTCAACAAAAATGGTTAATAGATTACCCATGATCATCGGTTTTTGGTCAGTAGCGGGGCCCTCCTCAATCCTTTGCATCTCTAATTCTTCCAACTTATCAATCTACAAAATATGTTACAACCGTCATAAAAAGTTCACCATCTTTATCACACCGCCCTAATTCCACATGATTACCCATACTTTAGAATAGTATAACCAAAAAAAAGGGGAAAAGATTTACCTTGGTGCGGTATTCGCGGAGCACCTGGATTAAGTAGGGCATTGCGAAGTCGACGATACCATTTCGCCAGGAAAGTTCAAGAATCACATCTGGGTGTAACAAATCGTAGCAGTGGAAGAGGCAGGCGGAGAAGCAGTCATTGTTGCCCTTCTCCAAGAACCATGTTAAGAGTTCTTCCGCAATCTCAGCATTTTTAGATTCCGCCGCATACTCCATGGCGTCCTTGGAATTAATCACACACGCATATATATACATACTATACGTTGTAAAACTCGGGATTTTGAAGACTGGCATACACTTACGATAAGTAAACTGCCAGATATAGCTACAAACCTTGTAGAGGCGATCCTTCTTACAAAGTTCCACAGACTGTTTCCAACGATTATTGCCTTTGTAGAGGTAGGCAGCGATTCGTCTAAACTCAATCAATTCATGTTTCTCTAGCTTCTGGGCTAGAGCTATATTGTCGAAGTTGTCAAAGGCATCAATGGAAGTTCGTAGCCCTTGATAATCTTCCTCCTCAATCAATAAACTGTTTAGTGCCTCGTTGATGGCTTTGTTGTTTAAACTTTGAACTGCTCTCAAATAGGGTTTTACCAATTGCAAATGATTTACCTGAAGGAAAAGAGTGCATTAGCATAGAGTAAGACATCACGGCTGAACACTTACCTACTGAACACAATTTGCATGCTTAATTGGGACTCATTATTACTGGTAAAGAATTGCTGGGTGAACTCACTTTGGCAAAGAAACTGACAGCACGGGTATGATCCATCCTTGGTGCAAGAACCAAGAGTAAATCATTTAGTAGCATGGGTTTGAAGTCCAAGTAGAATTGGATTGCCTTGTAGTACAATTCAATGTTGGCAACTTTGGTGATAATGTCTTTGAAATGGGACTCTCTCCATGCTTCCGTGGGATGTGATATCATGGCAGTCACGGCGTTATCATACTCTTCATACTTGTCATAAAG
This sequence comes from Ptenothrix huangshanensis, assembly GCA_036851915.1. Classification (NCBI taxonomy): domain Eukaryota; kingdom Metazoa; phylum Arthropoda; class Collembola; order Symphypleona; family Dicyrtomidae; genus Ptenothrix; species Ptenothrix huangshanensis. Next base: position 18,754 of record JAAXYX010000145.1, on the reverse strand, counting down.
GAACACCAACTCAGCCCATAAATGCGCTTGTTCTGCGGCTCTCAAAACTTTAGGAATGTTCACACGCGACCAGAATAGTTCTAAATGCTCCTTCATCTTCTCCGGCTTGTATTTCGAGTACAGAATTGCCAGCTCAGTGAACATGCCCATGTGAGCTCTTTCCAAACCCAGAGCTGCTTCCAACAAATTTATCAATTCTTCGAAATGACCACGATCTTGATAATGATTTATTAAATCCTCCAACTCATCTGCATGAACGACTATGTGCAGACCACACATTTGGGCTAAGCGGAACTCCCCTGATTCTACACAAGCGAAACATACTTCCTTCCAGGTTCTCGTGCTATATGACATAGAAGACATAATTTTAGCTTACTGCATTTTAACACATTTTCCTTTTCTTACATTAAATTAACCTTGAAAATTTAAACCCAAGGACAAGTCTTATTATTAAACAACTTCTAACTGCTTAAAAGTTTAGGCACCGTACCTGTTAGCTTTCCGTGCGGAGTCAACTGCCCCTTGATACTCTTTGAGGTGAACAAGCGTGATAGCTAATCGGGCAAAATTTGAAATATTATTGTAGAGTAATTTTGCGGCTTCAAACATAGCTGAGTCAAAGCACCGATCTCCAATCTAAATAATTAACATTTCATAATTGGTGAAAATAAAACTAAACGAATATTAATGGAATTAAAAGGTAATTGTGCAAAGCTTACCTTCTGAATATCCGCATGATTAGGCCCTGAAACAAACTCTTCTAAATCCGCAAGCCTACCAGTTTTAGCGTACGCATAAATTAATTCTGTCTCTATGTAAGATTCCCTCGCCTTCTTTCTTGCCATTTGTAAATACCGTACCAAGTCTTCCCAACTCTCTGTTAGCAAAGCCAGGGTCAAATCATTCAATTATTAGTATTAACAGCAATAGCACCAATAAGAAATGATCTATAATAAATTTATTACTTTCTCTCTCTCTCTCTAGAGGTAAAACTGCGCGTACCCGATTAAATCGAATAGGATATGCGTAATTTTACCACTTAGCCAACACTACAGGTATCACTTGATAATTTGTACTCTTGTCTGACCTGTTTTATGGGCCGTTTCAACCACATCCACATACGCGGATGGATCATCAGCTTTAATATACGAATCAATAGCTTCCTTGACCATTCCCTTTTGCAATTGTGCCTTTGCAAGTTGACTCCACACGGCTGGCTCGTTGCAACGTTCAGCAAACTCGTAGGCTCGATCCAGGTTGCTCACATGCTCAATCAAAACCTGGATTGCGGAAGTATTCACATCGAATTTCTTGAAAATGGCAAATGCCTCTTCATACAACTGATTATTGATAGCAATATTTGCAATGTCCGGGGCATCGTAATTATCCAGGCTGATTAATATACTCCATCACACGTGTTCGGTCAGCTTTGATGGCCGTCAAAATAAGCAGATTCTGCAAGTTCCTACACAATAAACACCAAACGGTACTACAACAAACTGGCAAATATTTTGGAACTAAAAGTGTAAAAAGTAACTCCAGCAAGTATGTTTTTTATTAAGAATCAATAATTTACCTATGGTCGGAAAACACGGAATTATCCAGAACAATTTTTTCAAGAAGTTCAATGAGTTCATTGGGCAAATCTGCAGTCATAAAAGCCTTGACTGTAACCGAGATATCTTCCGGATCTTGAGTTTCTGACAGAGCTGTTTGAACAACTTGATCAATTAACTGACGGCGGTATGGATTTGCTTCATTTAATACTTCAGCCCATAATTCAGGATCTCTTCGTCTTACTAAATACCTTTGAAAAAAAAAATAAACACATTAAACCAAGATCAACTTGCAAGGTATTCATGCTATTTTTGCAAATTACAGGTATACAAATAACCGCATTATTGTTACCTGGCTTCGGATTTGAAGAGCGAATTTTCATTGCAAACATTAATAAGTTCCCTATCGCAATGACCTCTTTCATAAGCAACGCATGCGAGGTGAGGATCTCGCTTTTCACAATACTTCCCTACTACACGACTGTCGTAGTACTGGTTCTCCCTAGAATTGAAAACAACAATAAAATAATTTTCTAAACATGACTGGTCGCAATAAAATCAAATTACAACAGAAGTCAGAAGCTTCGATGTTTATTCTTCTGCACATACTTCAAAAAGCGCTCCGGATTGTTATTGCTGTCAATGTAGATTTTAGCTAGGGCATTATGAGTTGCTGGCTCCACAACTCCTTCATGAACTCTCGACTCCAGCCAGGGGAGTAAAAGTTTTAATCGATTTCTTTTCTCCACTTCCTCCACCAATTCATCTGTAGAAAACTGTCCTCGAACCACCATTATAAGGCTCTTGATAACATCTTCCGAGCAATCTACGTCTAAAAGTCCACCCACAACCACGGGCAGTCGTGAGGGATTCACCTAAAATGTCATTCCAAACCAAGGTATTATAGTACAAGAGCCAATCATCAACTGATTTGTATCAATGAAATTGTACTAAAAAAAGAAAGGAGTTGTTAGGAGAACAAAACTACCTTCTGAACGTAGATTTCGATGTATTTTTGAAGATTGTTCCGGTACAGATAGAGAACTAAATCATGCACAAAGTCGAATCGGTCACAAACAATGATGAGCGGAAGTTGATCCGTTAGTTTGGCCTCCTTCAAGAAATTCTTGACTCTCTCAGCATTATAGCAATTGGACTCCCGACATATTCTCTCTACCTCCTTAATCTGGCCCGTCTTGCAAGCTGCCTGAATATACTTAAAATGAACCTCAGAATCCTGGCTGAAGTTAACAATGGAGCCCAAGAAATAAAATAATCCTTCGTAGCTCTTGAATGACTCGAATAAGTCTATCAAAGACTTCGTAGTTAACTGGAATTCAATATAGGAAACAATTAGACATTAGTGTTCACAATAACCCCCATGACATCTTTGGTTAAATTGTCCCATTGTAACGAATCAGAAGAAAACTTACCTGTTCATGATACTTGGTAGCAATCTGAACGCATATATTCAAATTCTGTCTTATATTGGCAGTAAGCATAGCTTTCAGACACTCCACGGAATCTTCCACAGACAGAGACCCAAAGTAGGTGACCAGCCATTCCGGGTTCAACAGGTGCGTATGAACCACTGCCCGCTTAATGTCATACAAATCTGAAAGTAACAGTTTAGGAAAGCCATTGCAGCATTAGCACAATCTTTAAAAAGTATTTACTCCAAAAATTGTGTGGCAAAAGTCTAGCGAATGCTCATAGTTGGTGGTGAGTCAGCATGATTATCAGAGTGTAAACAGCCGATAAAATATTGATTATAATCATTGCGCTATAGAGAATAATTTAATTGCCAAAAGTAATCTACTAATCTGCTGTGCAATATGTTCAGTTGGGAACGGGATAACGCCCACGTACCTGTATAATGCTCTAAAGCTCTTTGAAGCAGGCCCGCTTTCTCACACATTTGGGCAATATGGGATTTATCATAATGCGTAAACATTTGATTTCCTAGGATCGCGTCTGCAACCTACAAATTATCAAGGAATTTAATAAGTTTTTAAACTCTTTAGCATTGAAAAAATTACCGTCAAATGTTTATAGAAATCAACGAGAGGCCCTGGAAGTGCAGAATATAACAGTTGATCAGTAATGAAATTACCTGAGGTGCAGCAATTAGATTCATTTCCAGAAGCCGAGTCTGTAGAGGTCCTTCAGTGGGTCGGTTATTTTTCAATGCATCCAACAAAAATGCAGTACACTGCTGCACCATATTTTGCTCCATAAATATATCCACTATCTGTTGGTTCACGAAAATTATACAGTTATTTTACATTTATCAGCATCAAACTAATCAATGCACACAGTATAAACGTAAACAACACGTTAAATTACAATATCATACTTGATTAATGTCAGCCAAAGGTTCTTCGTCTTGGACAAGCATTTGAGCGAATCCCACCCCCTGATCTGGGTACACTCTCATCAAATTACGCAATAAAAATACATAGTCCGGGGTGTAGCCTACTTTTTTGGCGTACAAAACTATCTTGTTAAATTGTCCCGTCTCAGCAAAACATTGAATCACCTTCAAATAAATCAGAACAAATTAGAAATTTGGACTGTACAAGCGCAATCAGGGTACCAACTGGAATGAAACCTTTAAGTTCATAGCTACGTACCTTATTTGGAACATTGGCTCTAAGGTAAACGGACAACGCTAAAGTTGGATCTACTTGCTTGACCAAGTCACCCAATTCTTCGGAACATTCTAGCTTGTCCTCCTTCAACCATTTTTCCATTAGTTGCTTCTTTCCTTGTTGTAAAACAGGCCTGGACAACTCTAAGGACTCGTACTTGTTTAACTGACCCTGTGTATCGAAATGAAACCAACGTTCAACACCCCGTACTTACAAATAAAACTCACATCTAATTTGCTAATTCACGATAACCGCATACCCGGTCAAGGAGAATTCCGAAGTATTGGAGCAATGGGGATGTTTGTCCTGGCTGAGTGGCAACCTGCTGAAACCTCTGTATTGTCTGTGGAGTTCGAAGAATTCCCTTCGGAGCTTGAGCAGCGACCTAAAACAAGAAGTACAATAAAAGTTCGGAATCAAGTTAAGAACGTGGTAGTAATTACTTCCGACAGTATTTTTCAGGCGGAATTTAAGACTACTTACCTTTGCCGCCTCGGTGTACTGTGCATTTTGAAATAAGCTATTAAATTTTCGGATGAACAAATCTTCTGCCCCGCTTAAATTATTTCGGAAGGCAACACGGAGTGCCAAGTCTTGATTCGACAAATTGTTCACAATGTAAGAAACTATCGTATCTTCATCAATGGTTACAGACAGAACCTGCGAAACATTTATTACACCATTGTCATGATCAAAACCAGCACTAACAATAAAAGGATGTAAAATATTCGCTGATCAACGTTCTATGTTACTGAAACTGCAACTCACCTGTCCTTTCCTGTTGACACCCAAAATTCCGCCAGTGGGTTCATGGGGTGCAGTAACAAAAATCGTATCAGAACTGATGCGGTTCATGTAAATGCACTGGCCACTTTCTAAATCGTACAAGTGAATGTAGCCATATTTTGTAATCAGATATACCACGTCGTACTTGGTGCTTGCCTGCAACAAATATTCGTCAATGATAATACTCCAATGTATACAATTCATAACAAATTATGCATACAAACTCCAATACTACCTTGGTTACGACTATAAATTAAAAGAGGAAATATGGATGTGACTCGTACTCCATCGGGAAGTATAAAATGCCGAAGTAAAGTAAGATAATTAATGAAGCATATAAAATATGAGACCTGCATTGCGACAGGGAAATCAGTTTGAGCTTCAGGTGGAAAGAAAACATCCATTCCTTTCTTTGCAAACGGTTGATTTCCTTGCGGTACACCGCCAACTTCCACAATGTGAAGCTATAGTAAAAAAAATAACAAAAAACTTGAAATGCCTAATGAAACCGTCTACACAAACAGTTTAATGGGAAAACCATTCTACAGTTTCTATTTATCATCCTGATTTTATAGTGCCATTGTGTAGGAACCGATGAACACGAAACCTTATCAAAACTTACTTTCCCTCCTTGCAAGTTACGAACTGCGAAACACAGAAGATTGGATGGCTCTGGATTTCCTTCTAATTTAATCTGAGCAAAAGTGCCCGCATGGCCTTCAATCGGTTGACTGACTTTCCTTTCCACTGAATACAGCTGCATGGCTCCCACCACACGATTTTGCTATAGACAACAGATTAGATATGCATTTGAATAAACAATTAAGGTAATTAAAACTTTTCATTCACTTGACGCAAACAGAAGCAGAGTTTCTTCTGTGCATCTGTGCACATTACTCGTACGGCATTGTACATCACAATTCCAGTATTCATACGCCAAATGTTGTAAAAGATAGGGAAGAAATGAGTTCAAGGGGAATTACTATAAGGGTTCCTAACAATTATTACAAACAGATTTACTGGTTATTCATTCCGAATGAGTACAAATTCCTTCATAAAACTTTTCTCCTCTATCTACCAACAAAAAAACTACATATTAGATGACCTACCTACATTATAAAGGCTATAACTATTGAGTCTAAAACAGCAAAAATTTCTGAAAAAAATACACACTGAGACACACAATACAAATTTTTAAACTGTAGACCATCCTAACATAAACAGTTAAATTCAGTAGTTTAGAAATAACGACCAGTACCTAACGTTTAATTTACTAGTCACCATTACTATTATATTTGGTCTATAATGTTGGGATACTAAAATTGAATTATTTACGGATGAGAGGGGAAAGTTAAAATTCACATGCGCAGGCATGACAAAAGTGAGACAAGGAAGGGAAGGGAAGAAAGCAGATGGAAGAGTAGAGAGAAACGAGAAGGGAAAGTAAAATGTACAAAGTAGGGAAGTTACAAGTATATATGTATATGAAGTTACCTGGGCTGAGATGGCAACCAAGAGGAGCCAATTTTGCTTGGGATCTGTTCTATAATTAATAATTTGAGTCCCTTGCAAGCTGGAATGTCTGTCGAACATTTTTTGTGGAAGTGACTCCCCTTCCATACTCCAATGATAGACGGCCGAGTCCGTGACCAAACCAATGGTATTTAAAGAGATCCATTTCCAAAATATTACTTCTTCCGGTAACGAGTGTGACTTCATTTTACTCTTCATCTCAATGTTAAATATTTGAAGGGTCTTTTGAGCTTTCAGTGCAATTACTTTACTTGCTGGATTCATTATAGCCGAGTCGGCAGTGATGGGTCGGCGGATGGGACTGCTTGGATCACTCATGTCAATGATCACGATCTGAGCTGACTCGCCCACTTTCTCCCGCACACAAATAAATTTGTCCGACTCCATGGTCAAATTATTGAAGCTGATGTTTGCTTGGTTAATCCCTATGCTTGTAAGCTATTTCAATAATCAAATTTCAAAAATCAATTTTTCAGCAATAATATGATTTTAAAAAATCATACTTTCATCACATGTGTCCCCAACCGTCAGTATCATTCCGTTTATGGTTCATATTAGCTTTTCTTATTAATGTTACCTTGCATTATATCACAACAAATATTGTCATCACTTTGCCATTTTATTCTACACCATTTCTTAAGTAGGTAGTGTATTGTTATGCATTCACAGGACTATAGTATATTCCATACATTCAAAATACCTAAGTACCGTACCTAATAAAAGTGAATCACCAGGCCACCTTCAGACACATGACTCACAAAACTAACACAAAATCTATTTTAATTTTGGGACAGGAATCATCAACAAGAGAACAATAAAAAACGTTCCGAATCTAAACAACCCGGCCAAGTTTTCCAAAGAGAAGGATGACGCCGGGGAGGCAGGAGACTAACCCACTGACGACGTTGATGCTGATATTGTTCTGTTAAATGTAGTTCGACCCCATACTGCTCATACATGCCCAAACAATAATGTCTAAACATCTATATGTTAAAACCATCTGGCTACATCCTCCACTTCCTCGTGTAAACTAACGAATAACATAAAAGATCATCAGACTTTATCATAAAAAAGTAAGCACGAATCCCTACTTCCGGTCATCTATTCGTCATCCCCTCGTTTCTCAAACATGACGATAAGCGTCCGTACGCATAACTCACATTAAAAATTCTAAAGCTTCGTGTTCATGCTCTGACGGTATATAATAACGAACACAACACTCAACAAGCAGCACCAAGACAAGATACTACACGTGATTCATGTCTCCCTAATGCATAATGCTCAAGTGCTACAAGTTCACAAGAAGAAAATCAAAAGCAAGATTATAATAATCACAATAATTATTGTCTGCATGAAACAAGCGACTTCAGTTGAAACTCATACCACTCCAACTTCATTTATTGCGACCACATACAATTCCTACTAAATTCTACAATGAAACAAATCAGCATGAAAAAGCCATTTAAAAATGCCTGTTATTTATCCTTTCCTCTTACAACATACAGGTCGTGAACGCGAATGTGCTTTCAGCCTTAGTCGTAGCCGTAGCTATAGCCTAACCAAGCTAAAGTTAAACACTCATTCGTTGTTACTTAATGAGTCATCAAATCAAGGGAAATTGTTCCAACACATGCAGGCAGCAGAACATTGTACACTGCATTGCCGCAGTGTATCAACTTGAAAACTAGTCCCTTACGAGTAGTAGTTATTTCGATGGAGGTATCCTCAGAATGACAAAATGGGAAATGGAATCATCCTACCGTATTTATCCAACATTATTATAATTAATATACTGGACTGAATGATGGACAACATCATCCCATTGTAAATCATAGATAGGTAGTCCTCGCAGAATTATATAACTTCGGGATGATTTTATTATTAAGGCTCTCGGTGGCTGGTTGCGCTGTGATTATTACTCTGGATATGTAGCCGGTTTAAGTTAATCTTGATCAATCATCAAGTCCCGTGTAAAAAAAAGTCAAAATCAAACACGCTCAACACTACAATGATTGCGAATTAGAGAATGGAAGAGGACGGGGAACAAGTGTACTAGTCGGATGTGATATGGACGTGTCAGCTAAAGAGCTGCATCATCAGTAAAAGGCAAATGCAAAGCCAAACAAATAACAAACTGAGAGAGAGACCTGCGAGTCCAAACGAAAGACGAGCGTGATGCGATAAATAGTTAAATACTCTAGTTGGCTTAAATTCGCTCATCAAGTCCATCCAATCCAATGAATCATCAAAACCAACACCAAATCTACGACTACGACCGTGAAGCAGGTTGCCTCACTCTACTCTCATCAATTATGAAAGTATGTAGGTGGCTTGGCTTCGACTTAGACTGATGTTTCATCCTTTCACAGTTTCATAGGTAGGTAAGTATCCACTAGCTGCATGTAGAAAAGAAACCCCAGCACAGAAGCATCAGCACCACCACATGCCAAATCGGCTTAATCTACCAATCTACGAATTACGAATACCAAATACCAATCTACCTACCTACTTTACTTATGCACCGTATAATTGCATTGGTGACTGTAGGTTCAACAGCTACACCATACTATACCTTAGCACAGCCTTTCTTCAGTCCTTTCAACTCCAACATTTGCAGTTTAATACTTAACTGTTCTTACGTTCAACAATGCCCACAGATGTAATAACTCAATTTAATACCAACCCAATGCATTTTCCTTCATATCTCTGAAAACCACAACTATCCCATCCACGCTGTCGTTATGTGGTGGGTTTAGATTCGAATCTACATTTGGTTAAAATCCTGGCGTCCACTACCCACAATACAAACATCAACGAAATGGGTTACAGAAAAAAAAGAACCAAAATCAACGTAAACATACACAAATCAGATGAAACCAAATCACAGAGTTTAAACAGAAGCACAATATCATCAATTATATAACGTGCATTAGGTGGCGGCGGCTGTAATTGTAATATTTTCATCAGGATCATCAAAATCATCATCCTTTTGGAACCAAAACTGCATATGTATATGTATAAGTACGAATGGCAATACAAACACCAACACTGGTCATATTAATTAACGTCCACACTCCACCGTATTTCAGTCATGAAAACATTAGGAAATTATAAACGGTTGCGCTAGGCACGTAAGCTGCCGTGGTTGTGAACTTCTGTCAATATTTACATATGTCCTGAATGATATTTTTAATATGCCATTGCTAACCCTAACCCTTTCTTTCCTTTCCCTTACTCTGCACTCACTGCCCTGTCAAATTACATATTATTAATTATTAAATACGCCTCCTCGAAAAAATAAAACCAGATAACTCCGCATGCAGGCCCAGAGTAAGTCTACACCATTATGTATGTCATTTTACAATGGTCATCCTCGTCATCTAAACTGGGCTTATATAATAACATAACTTACGATCAATATCAAATATCAACAGCAACATCAACATCCAATTAGGTAAAGGGACTTTGTACTGGATTCTATATTAGTTTTTCACAAGCCATACTTTAGCTGCATAAAGCTCCAAGCAAGATACACAGTAAATGGTCAGTGGTATTTGCTTGGAAACAAAACAGCTAATTTCCATTCAACCAATAACGAAAATCTGAACGACAACGACGATGATTATGACACGGACACGAAAACTAACACTAGCTATATCAACTGTGATGTGGTAGTGGAGTTAATTAAATTTGCTACGTACAGCGTACATACATAATGACCACCGTCGTATTCATCCATCCATAAATTATATTAGTGGGAATTTGAACGCATGATGCATGAAACAGGTATTCAGTGAAACACTCAAATTTGCAGCAATGCGAAAGAAGAGCAACGTCATGTTCGGTTGAAATGTTCGAATATGCTTTCTAATTCTAATAACGTACGTACCTATACGTAGTACAAAGTATGGTAAAATAAAATAACGCAATTCGTCACTTTTTAAAAATCCTTTTTAAAAGGGGGTTCTTCTCTCGTTGCTACTCATTCCATGTCAAATATCCAAAAAATGTGCTTGTAGGGTGTGATTCCTTTTTCTAAAACGGTATCGCTTTCAATTGTGGACATAAAATAAATAGTATACCTACATAATATCTATATATTCGTCCCGAATAATAATAAATTATTTTAGTTTTGCATTAATGCCTAGCCAATATAGAGAAATAAATCCCTCGAAACAACTATCCAAGCAGCACTTTTTTGTAGCTTCTATCAAATACAACAATCAAACATACACTGTCAAGGTTCACGGCAATTCAAATTCATCTCCTTATTGAACCACCCACAAAAAAGCAATCAGCTTGACTTCTGTCGCTAAAATAGGAATTGATATAATTATATTTCTTTAGAAACCCCTTATCAACAGGCCTTAGTTTTGTCATCCCTTCGATTTATCTTTTACCGATCACGGTATTCTTTATCTCCATTTTTGGGTTGATTATCATTAGGATGCCGAAACTAAAGCTGCCTACGAACTTGAACTTTTAAAATAATCGGATTTTTAAAAGCAGGTTGCGTTTTAGCTGATTTAAATTTAGAAGCTGATAAAGGTTCTTAGAATTAGATTAAAATCAATTTAGATAGCATACGCATAATCGAATAAGTAATCACAGGCAACAGCCTATCTTTCATATTTCTCTTAGCTCCGCAACATAACTTGATTAACAATTCCCTTCACCCTTCACACTCCTTTGCCAAGCAAACCAAATCCAAACTTTCTCATTTTCTGCTGTTCACTATTTTAAAACGACCCAACAGATTGCGAAGTTTTTGAATCTGTGCTCGTAAACTGCTCGTGTCTGCCATCTTCTCAAGGAGCCAGGATGATTAGAAAAGCTAAAATTGTGCAAAAATATACACCACACGCAGTAATTGAATATGAACATATTTGCATCCATCCACTTGGTCAAAGATCCCGACCACATGCCAATGCCAGTTCTTTACTTGCCAATCACCAATACCAATACATCCCAGGCTTTGAATTCGAAATTTGAATACTCAGAGGTATGTGTAACTTATATGTTTCATAATGACAACCATTCAACACTGAACATTAAACATGTGAAGTTGAAGGAATATAAGTCATAAGTCAGAGCAAAGCACGTACGTACGAAAAATACGACGATGGTGGAAGTAGGTAAAAGGCGACCGTGATGAAATTACAGTCAGCAGTAACAATACAATACTCACTCACCCAAACTGCCCCTACAAAATTCTAAGTCCCACAAACAGAGAGTAAAAACAAAATGATGACGATAAACGATGAATGATGCTTTTTAACTTCAACTCCAACCCCATCATGATACGTGGTAATAACGGTGAGCCATCATGTCACTCCTCCACACACACAGCTATTTATACCATGATTGTAAAAAACTTGCCACCAACAACTGGTAAACACAATGAGAATGAGAAATATACCTGTAGGTGTTCCTGAAACCGGATGGGAATGATGCTGCTGGTAGTCATTTTGACAGATTAGTTTCCACCACGATTCTCAATTCCAAAAAATCCAAGTGTCACTATCTGAATGAACGGTTTGTTACGACTGACGTTCTTTCTTGCTATCTGCTCGGCGAGGGTTTCGGTTCGGTTAGAATAATAAATATGATGTATGAAGTAGGGGATCTGTTGGTGGATAATATACCGTGGACGATCAAGATATCACGATCCTTACTTGACTTGTTCACCGGACAACTGAACTACTACTTAGGTAGGTGTTGGATTACCGTTGATTAAATACGCGGATGGCGAAGGAATCTACAATAGTAGAATCTGAATAGTCACGAATGAGTTAATGAGTACTATCGAAGACGACGACGATGATGATGTGATGTGGTGATGTCGATATTGATTTGTATAATATCAACGTTTCGGTTATTTACTGTGCTGTCTGTCCTGTCGTCTATTTCTTTGGTATTTGGTCCGTTACTCCTTGCTTCTCTGCGTTAGATGTTAGATCCCTGTGCTCTCTTCTTCCTGTATTGATTGAATGTGTATTTTGATGTTGTTACTGTATTGGAATTGCCAACGGAATTTGGTGGATTCTCGTTCTCAATCAATTTACTATTCAAAGTCAAAGTGTCCGAGTGACGAATAACCAACGTTGAACGTTGCAACTAATTACAAGCGCTAGAATTATTTAATCTGCTTATCTCTGACTTACTGTCTGCGAAAAAAGGAATATTTTGAAATGAAAAAAGACAAAGTGAATATCGAATACTGTGGAAATGAATTCTCTTATTTCAGTTTAAGTTGGATTCGATGTTCGACTATCTGTCAACGGGAACGGATCAACACCCACTAAGAATTGCTGAATTGATAGAACGAGAACTGACTATGAATATGAGTATAGAATATGTGAGTTGGATGTTGGACTGGGAATTGGAGGATGATAGGAGATAGGAGCAATATGGACGAGAATCCAAATCCAAATCCAACTTGATTTGACTTGACTGGCCTAGCTGAGGAGGCGAACCCAACTATCCTATACTCTCCGTAGATTCCAATTCACAATGTTCAATCTAATTCTCTTGGAGGTTCTCATGGAATGGTTATGGTTCTTCTTCCACTCATGGATATCACAATATCCTCATCCCAAAAATCTTTCTCTCTTCTCTCCCACAAAGTCAAGTCACAAATGCTCCGAATGCACATACATCCAATTCCGAGTCCAACTTCAATTCCAATTCCAACTCGAATCTAACCCACCGGAGCACACGAGAGATATAACATATAAAATATTCTATACACTCACCACCAAATTCCTCTCACGCACAAGTACAAATACAAATACAACCAGCACTAGTCACTATACTAGAGTAGTATGAGATGAGCTACAAACCGTCAACTTGCAAGTTCGTCACTGCCTCTTTGCCGACACAATAGAACAATTAAGCCTTGTACCGTTACCGTTACAGTCTTCTCCGGCAGATTAGTTTCACCTTTCACCTCGGCCACCTGGACAAATTCTCCACAAACCTTGCCTGGCCTTGATTGCTTTCTTTCAGTCGTTGGTCTCGTCGTCCTAGGGAATCATCATTGGAAATCCGTCATATGGACTACTTCCCGTTTCACAGAGCACAGTCAAAGCCAAGACCAAGTCGAAAACCAAACCACGGAGGAATATGTGTGACGTGTCGAAGCCGACTGTCGACGTTGTCACATCCCCAGCGCCCACCAATTCCATCTTTCCATTCCTCCACGATCCTCGAGCTTTCCATCGCCAACAACTTTCAACCTCGACCGGCACGACGCGAGCACCAAACGCTTTCTCCGGCCCAGCCCCCACCTCAGGATCCTCAGACAACTTCCAACGAATCCCACCCGAACCACTAAACATCAACCCAACCACCACCCACACCTACTTGGCAACCTCCGCCACCACATCTCGAGTACTTCTCATCTTCGAAACACCAACAAAATGACGTCGCCGGCCGACACTTTCAACCTTTCAACGTTTCAACTCTCTATGTACTCACTAATTAACCCACGAATGCCAAACAGTCCAACTACAATTTACCAGCTACGTACCATTACCATCATCCTAATAAGTAGCGTCCGCAGAATTTTGTTCGAGTAGGCCTTCAAAAAACGATATCTCATCCACTGGGAAATGTAAAAAAGATAATTACTTCTTATCTAGTGTAAGTTGTAAATAAAGTTGCACCTTTTCCGTGTAAATTAAAAAAACAGTCTTTTTCACGTAAATGTTAAAGAAACTGCCTCTTCGTTGTGTAAATTATTAAAAAATGCCGTCGTTTTCGTAAGTAGTAAAACAAAATGCAAGTTTTCCGTGTTAATTGAAAAACGGCGTCGATTTTGCTTATTTTTTTTAAAACTGAGTCATTTTGTACGTTTTAAAAAAGTCTTTTTGTGTAAGTTAAAAAACTGCGACGTTTTTGTGTCTAAAAAACTTTCTTTTTTGTGAAAATCTTGAACAATCTTAAAAAAGACGATATATTTTTTAAAATCCTTACACAGGCCTACGTGCCCTAAGCCTAATTACGCTACTGATCCTTGTTAGTTCATATTATCATGTAATTAATAATGCCTCTGCAGTCTAACTTCACAATAACTATTGTCTTTACAATCATCACCATCATTCATATAGGCCTCGCGATCTCGAGTCATCCAAGTATAATTCACATTATTGTCTTACTTAGTCATCAGTCATCATCGCTGGCGCTGAATAAATATGCAACTTACGATTAGTCCTAGATTTACTCGAAAAAACTACAATGTCATGCTTACAGTTACTTGGACTGGACAGACGGTTTCCGTGTGAAGTAATCATGTACATAATTTCTAATTATATAAGCATATGAAGCATGTACCACGTAGCACCACAAGATTTTGGTCGTTCCAACTCATGCTCCGGTGCAGTGATATATGTAGCGTATTGCTAATTTAATTGTTCCTGCCATTTTGGGCTTGCCTAATTGTAACAGATTCAAAGGACTAAGAAAAAATGAGCATCGTAATAGAGTTCGTTAGCCAAAACGAAAATGCTACATGTGTATGTTGCGTATTCAAAATATCCATGTTTTTGAAAAAAGGTTTGGTATAATGAACTACCTTGTAGCCTTAAAAAATTACTATGGTTCAATTGCAATTATGACCAAGGGGTGAAGCAGAAAATAATGGAGTGGGAGACAATACCGATTCGAGATGATTGATGACTACACTACATGAATGGATGCGTTTTAATTTTAGGAATGAATCTTGAAGATAGAACCACACGGTGGGAACCTCGTGTGTAGCGTAAATGAAGAGGAAAGTAATTCCAGAAGATATAAATATAAATCCGAACCGAATGAAAGGTCATATTATCTTTTTATTAGGAAAACAGGACGATATACAATATTTTAGTCAAATAAACCAAATCCCATATCATCATCCTCTTCCTCGGATTCTGCCTTCTTTTCTTCCTTCTTCTCTTCTGTAATTCAAAAACAAAAGTCAATTTGGTTAATATGGGTAAGAAATCAATTTCCGAGCAAGAAGGAATTTGATTCAGGTGAAGGGGATTTTAAGTATTTGATGAAAAAAGGGAATAATGTTCTCAGCATTCAAAAGGTTATCCATCACAAATATCAGTCGAAAGATGGTGTTGAATTGACATCATTGACAGAGCATATTGCAAGGAAATGCGGAATTAAGTAATTGTAAATTGAGGTGAGTAGCAACAAGTAATAGGTTTCTAGCCACGCTGAATAATTCGTAACTAAGTTACCTTTCTTGCCAGCATCTCCGGCAGCAGCAGCTGCGGGTGCAGCGGCCGCACTTCCTCCGGAAGGCATAGAAGCTAATTTGCCTAATCCTGGAATGTGCATAAATAAAATGTCATTAGAAATCCATACAATTGTACATAGAATGAACATTCTGGAGCACAAAAATGAACACTATATTATTCTACTGCTAAAATAATCTCAGGATTCAGAGGGTTATCTATCAGGGTCCTCAGTCGAAAGATGGTGTTGAATTACGCATCATAGATACATTTTAGCAATTATAATTAGGAACAGAAATGTTCTAGCATCATTCTCCAGTAACGAAATGTTCATCCTTCCTTCCAAATCGTCAAACTATTATTTTCAGTATTGATCAATTCGAAAAAAACAACATACCTTCAGCAACAATGTCGTCGACATTCTTTCCTTGTAATTCACTAATTACTTTGTTAAGTTTGGCGCTATCAGCTTCGATACCGACAGAACTAAGGATCTTCTCTAAATCTGCACTTTTGGGGTTGGTGTTGGAGCCCAAAACGGCCAAGAGATATGCTGCGACGTACCTCATCTGAAAATTCAAAGGGAGGGAGAGAAACAGAAAACAGTTTGATTAATCCACATGCTCAACAATATCAAGTTATGTAGCACATGTCTCACCGTCAAAACACTTGTCCTAAAAAGAAAAACTTTATACTAGCTTTCAGCTTTTAAGCCGGTTAAATTAATATTTAATCAGTAATTGCTCAGACAGTACGAATACTTTGGTAACTTTCAATAATCCTGTGACTTTCACAGAATCAGCCATTTTCGGCTTTTCAAGACCATGCTTTTAGTTCTCATCATAGCAAATACTACATAAGGAACACGAGACAGGATACTGATCCTAAGGCTTTCTACTGTTTTGTCTAAGAAACTTCAAATTTCACAATTCTACCGAAATACTTGAAGGAATGAACTATCTAGAATTTGAGTGTATTAGAGGAATCGTAATTAAAAACTTACCTTGATTTTTAAAAGTTTGAATAAAAGTATTCACGTCGAAAGTGGCAAAGCTCCCAAGAGTAGATACTCACTCACACGCAAGCCGTATTGCAAATGCGAAGAGGAAGAACAGCGTGGTCTCACGTCTCACTCACTCATTCGTACAGGATGCGCTGAAGGTATGTTTCTAACCTTATCCTGCCATCGTACAGCGAGGAGGGAATAAGCACGGTTTATTATTCCACTTCATCCTCAAACTATACCCCATTTTCTTCCCCTGTATTAAATTCCTGGTTGAATTAATTTCGTTTTAAATACAATGAAAAACGTAGAACAAAAATTTGGAACTCAAAAATGTAAATTTAGGAAAAAAATGCAATTGTTTTAAAATTGAAAATGATTAAACTTTACACTGACTTTTTGGCTAGATGTTGTGGTACAAGAATATGCGCACAGGTGGCCCATGCAGTAGGAAGAATTTCATTTCAAGCATTCTTACGTCTGTTTTGGAAGGAGAATTTGGATTTGGAATCGAATTTACTTCACGTCGAAGAGCAATGTATTGCATAAATTGTCCTTTAATAATAATTACGGTGTAAACATCTTCACCTTTGTCATCAAAATCAGAATCTGGTGGGGTCATACTGGATTATTAGTTGCGATTGCGAGTTTGATTTAATTTCTTACCAAAATTTCCTGTTAGCCATGGCTGATCGGCTCACTCAACTCCAAGACGCAGTGAATCACGTAAGTCTAATGTCAGAAGTTGTTTACTTTGTTTACTTTGCATCTTAATTATAGGAATTGATAACTCACTTAAATGACATGGACAAGGATTAGCGAATCTGATAACTCGGAATTCGATGGGTTGATTTATTTTGACTTGCATTATGTAATTGAGAATGTATTTATTTTTGTATGTCATATAAATGGTACTGCGTCTACGGTGTTCTCTAGTGATCGAAATCTGGACAATTTTGTCTGGTCTGTTCCTGGTCTGATCTGGTCTGATCTGGTCTGGTCCGAGCGAATCGGACCAGACCAAAAACTTTTGGACCAGACCAGACCAGACCAGAAAATCTGGTCCGACCACATTTTTAAAATATATGACTTTTGTGACAGCTCAAGTACCAAATAGAGCATTAGGAAAAGTGAAAATAATAAGATTCAGTAATATTTGTAATCAAATATAACTTTCAAAGAATTATAAGCAATTACTTTGCGTGTAAATGTCCTTCAAGCCTGGAATTTATCAAAGTTCTAATATTGAACTAAAGTCTGGTCCAAATGGTCTGGTCTGGTCTGGTCCAAGTATCCGGACCAGACCATTCCGAAAAATCTGGACCAGACCAGACCATTCCGATCAATACTTACTGCAGGACCCTATAATGATAGACACTTTCGTTGGTTATTTTTTGGGAATAAAAAAATATTGAACCAATGGCTGCTTGAGTTACTTCAGCCTAGCCTTCTCAACAAAGTTTTCGATTCCATGTAATACTTTTGGACCATCCTCATCACTCAAGTGGAATAACGCTGCATGTGGGTACGGCGCTCACTCGTATCCTAGCGATTCGTGCCCCGAATATTCGTACCCTGACGATTCGTCCCCTAATACAATTCGTACCCTGACGATTCGTACCCTGACGATTCGTACCCTGACGATTCGTACCCTAATGCAATTCGTACCCTGACGATTCGTACCCTAATGCAATTCGTACCCTGACGATTCGTACCCTCATGATTCATCATACCCTTAAAATGTGCCACTTGAAATGAACAAGTCACTTTACTCAATCAATGACAACTTGTGCACGAATCACTGTAATTTCAATTCAAAGGAGGAGAAATTAGTACAAGGAAGTAAACAACATGCTTTTTGCTTTTATTGCTGACCGTTACTCAGGTCAATTGCATCAGATCCATCTACAAAAAAACAGACGGTAAAAAGTACCAATAACCAAGTACTTTTTAAAAAGTAGTTCGAGTGTATCCTATATAATTGCTTCTAAACGC